>CAJVPV010002384.1:0-13246 GCA_910591835.1 Acaulospora morrowiae
ATTTATTGCACGTGCAGAGGTAAGAGGTGTGCAACTAGTATTATTGCCCAACTTGGGACTATAAAAAAAAGTGCATTTTAAAGGAGGGTGTGCATTTAAAGAGGGTGCATTTTGAGAGGTTCTCTGTATAAAACTGATAATATATGTAATGTGGATCTGTTCCATTGTCCAAAGCATGTGGTGGGAGTTTTTTAATCTATTTTATAACCTAATTTTGATTTTTCTATTTTTGTAATAAGTGGGTCATAGTAAATGCACTAGAGAAGGGAGATATTGTGTCACCTTGATCTATTTCCTGTGTAATCTGAAAGGGTTCAGTAAGTCCATGCTGTGTGATTACCTGGATGGTTTGCCTTGTGATGCAATTCATAATTATTTCTTGAATAGAATGTTGGATCTTGATGCAATTCATTGCCATGTTGAGCGTTGTGTGCTTCATTAAGTTGTAAGTCTTACTAATGTCTAGGCTAAGCATCCAAAGTTCCTTTCCTGCCTTCCTTGCTTCTTCCATGATATGGTTGATAATCATTATTGGTTCATGTATGCCCCCTCCTGGAAGTCCTGCCCAGTTGAGAGGGGATAGAATCTGGTGTGTTGTTAAGACTTGTGCTAGTCTTTTGTTGATGATTTTTGTGAATGCTTTCTTGATTGTCTCCAGTAATGCTATGGGTCTGGTCGAGTTGAGGTCATACTGCCAGTTTGAAGTTTTTGGAATTGGGTAGATAAGATTGTGTTGCTATTTCTTTGGGATTTCTTTTGTTTGAAGAATATGATTGAAGAGTATTGTTAGCCTAGTGAGACCTGTAGAGCCAATATGTTTGAGTGTTGCATAGTTTATCTTGGCTTTGGCTTTTTTAATTACCTCTTTTACTTCTATGGAAGAAATCTCCTGGATGCATGTATCATACCAATTGTCCAAGATTTCCACTTTTGGGAGAAACTCCTGTCTCCATTTGTCTATATTTGCTTCTGTGGGTGGCATGTTGTCTAGGAGTTGTTTGAAGTGTCTTGTTACCTCCTGTTTAATATCTTCAGGGTCCATAATTACTGTGGGGGTCTTTCTAGGTGATTAGAATGCTGTTGTATTCTTTTTGGAGAATTGAGTGAATCATTTGTTTTTTGTTTATTGAGAGATGTAAAAATCTTTTTTCTGTATCTTTTTGTATTTTCTCTTGAATTCCTTTATTTGTCAATATCTTGAAGCTTTTGTATGTTGTCTTTCAAAGCTGCTTGACTTCTTCCAGCCATGCCTTTGCCATTGGTATTTGGTGGTTTGTCTCTTGCCAAGAAGGTTCTTGGATGGCGGTTGATGTTTGATTGATATTTTGGATCGATTTGCATATACTTGCCACTATCTGTGGGGATCTGATGTTGTGTTTAAAGTATTGTTTTCCCTTGCTATAGAGCTTTCTAATTTCAATTGTTTCTTTTTCTATTGAACAAAGCTCCTTGTCAATTGTGGTGTTCCTTCTGCTTCTTATAGTTTTAATTTTGGAAAGGTGATTGGATCTGGCTTTGTTAAAGACTGCCCATGTCCTGTTCCAGAGCTTGTTGGGAGAGATGCTGTTTGGATCCATGTGTTCGTCTTGCTGTAGAAGAATTTGGTGAAGTTCTTTTTGAAAGTTTTTCCAATGTTTTGCTGATGCCCCTATTGTGGTATATCTGGTTTCTTTTTATTTATTCATTATTGTTTTCAGGATTGCGAAGAGATTTGGAATAGAGTGGGTTGTTTAACAATGGCATAGTTGCTGTTTGTTACCATGGCTCCTGAGCTGATTTTTGCTTCTGTTGGATACCAGTCATTGTGATTGGATATCCAAATGTAGTATAGTCTTGATACTGCATTTCTGGAGTTTTTCTAGGTGAATCTTAGATTGAATGGATTGAGGGTCCTTTAACAGTCAATATAGTCCAGGTTTTGTAAAACCCGGAGTGCTGTTGAGGTGGGAGTTGGGGTTGTGTTTTCTGCTGGTTGATGATTGATAGTCTTTCTGTGGGTTTGCTACTGAGTTGAAATCCCCTAGAATGATTATTTTCCAGTTCTTTTCATGTCTCTTTAAAATTTCATCTTTTATCTATTTGTTTACTTTTCTTTTCTCTTGGCTATTTCCTGCTGGTATATATACTCCTATAATGCCAATGTGTTCTTTTCCCTTGAATTGCAAGTCAGCACTTATTTCCCTTCCTGGGTATTCCATGACTTTTCCTATATGTTTGCTAATGTCTTTTTTAATTAGGAGTGTGACTCCAGCTTCTTTGTCATTGTTGCTCCAGGCTATGTTATACAGTATGTTGAATATTTTCAGTATTTGTGGTTTTCATTTTGTATTTGTGTCTATGAGAAGAGTAATATCAATGTCTCTAAAAGTACAGTATGTGAATATAGTCTGTTGTTTGATAGGATCATTAAGACCTCTGATGTTGTGTGTTAGAATTTTCCATGATGTGATAGTTGGATAATGAGAGGGTGGGTTGTTATCTGATAGGTTGTTTTCAATATGTGTAGGTGTTGACCTCTTGGAATATTGCTTATTGGATCTGGTTTTGTTGCTCCTCTTGATTGTTGGATTGGGTTTGTGTTTGTTGTGATATCAATGAGTTGGTTGAGTGTGCCTACTACATTTTGAAAGGTGTTGTCGATATTTGACATCCATGTATTAAGATTAAGTTGTTGTTCCCTAATGTCTGAGTTGTCTACTGCTGGGCTTGTTGCTTGTCTTTTCCATTGGTAGTTGAAGTCTCTAAGTTCTGGAGTTTATGATTGCATCAATGGCTGCTTTCATTTGTGCTTCATTATCTACTGTATAATAGTATGCAAAGTCTTCTAGGTTATCAATTCTGATATTGAAGTCAGTGATTGTTTCTTTGATTTGTTTCAGCTCTGCTCCTATTGTTTGGAGTGCCTTAAAGACTTCTGTTAGTGATGACTGGAGATTGATTATTGCTGCTGGATTTCCTGCTGTTAGGTTTGATAATTTGTTAGGGATTTGTTTGACTACAGTGTGGTCCATAAGTATCTGGAAAATTAGCCGCAGAAAAAAAAAAAGAACCAAATTAAGACCGATTTTCATAATCTAAGATAAAAAAGAATCGGCAGATACGTGGGAATCTTCGTGTGCTTTTTCGTGATACCAATCGTTAGTTTTTTTTGAGAAATTCTTCTAGGTAATCATGACTTCTAAGCAAGAAACTAACCGTCAATTTATTTTACAATTGTGGACTCAGAGAATTCGGAACGCCAAAGAAATTCAGGATATAACTAACATAGTCCTGTCTACAATATATGAGAATATCAATAAACTCAAAAAAAATAACACGAATAAGCATGCCAGAGCAAAGGTAGGCCCAAGAAGATAATGGCGAGAGCATCAAAGGCATTAGGACAATATATACAAAGGGATTCGCCTATTTCAACGAGAACCCTGGTGGCAATGTTGTTAAAATTAATGTAAAAGTATCTCATCAAACGATTGGAAGGCATTTGGCCACTCTTGAATACAAAAAAAACATCCCAATAGCAACTCCAATGCTTACCGACACTTATAAGCATAAACGTGTGGAATGGGTCCAAAAGCACCTAGACGATGATTGGAATAATACATTTTTTTCAAATGAGACGGCCTTTTTACTCTTTCAGAATACAGTGGAGCGCTGGTATAAAAGAGCACGGCCAATACGACGCTTGCCTAAGGATCGAACAAAGATCTTCGTGTGGGGAGAATTTGCATAAAGGGTAAAAGTAGTTTATTTTGTTTTTCAGAAATTATGGATGCCAAACTTTATGTCAATATTCTTTGCAGACATATCCAAGAGATCGAGCAATTATTAGGTGATAAATGGCAGTTTCAGCAAGATAACGACCCAAAAAATACGAGTCGTCTTGCTAAGGCATTTCTTCAGGAGAATACACCTGAAGTTTTGGACTGGCCTTCTAACAGTCCTGATCTAAACCCCATCGAAAATCTTTGGGGCATCGCCAAGAACACTGTAGAAAAGCATATGCTGAAAGATTTGGATGAATTATGTTGTTTTATGATAGAAGCGTGGGGAAGTATTCCTGAATCTACTCTAATTAATTTGGTAGGGTCTATGAAACAATGTTGTGAACTTATTGAAAGAAATGGTGACCATATTTTGTATTAAAAATAGTTTAATAAATTGGCTAGTTATGGCGTAGCGAGTAATTTTTTAATTCCGGATACTTATGGACCACACTGTATATGAGTGAATGACCCTTTGTCTGTAAATCTGCTGGTAGCCTTATAGAATTGTTCCCAAGCTCTGAGCCAATCTTGATTTCCTATCTTGTTGGTTTGCTGGTTTGCAATTTTTCTGATTTGTGTTGTTCCCTCTGATTTGAAACATTGGTAGAGTACCTTGTATCTTTTTGCTTTTTCTCTAAGTGCTTGTTGCTTTTCCTGGTGCTTGGCCTTGATTGTGCATTGTGCTACCAGGTGGTCTGGTAAGTTGCAGATTGCATATAGTTTTTCATCCATATCATACCATTGTAGCAATGTTTCACCTAAATATACCTCTTTATAGCAAATTATTTTCTTGTGTAGTTTTGGTTCCAGGGGATATGACATGATGCTACCTTGGTGTTACCAATTATATTGTGCAAGTTATATCCAGTGGTTACCTGGTGGCAGATTTGTAAGTCTAAGGATGTATCTATCTTGAAGTAGCTTAGTTTCATGGATTTTGAGGAGTGGGTATATTCTTAGAAGTTCTTCTTTAAAAGAAATGTTCCATCTTTCCATAATTTTGTTGTAGTCTTTTTGTTCTTTGAATTTGGCTAGTACACTTTGCTACATGCCTGTAGTGCTCATTTTTAGGCTACAGATTTGCCCAAATTGAGCCAATTTCTGTTTGATTTCCTGTTGATTAGTGTCTAGGGGAATGTCCCAAATGTGAATAGATTTGCTTTTGGTTGCTGTTGGATCAAAATAGCTAAGATTGTCATGTAGTGATTATTGCCTTGCTGGATTGTCATTTTGCATGCTTTTTGTGCATCCTTTTGATTAGCAAAGAATGTGATGATCAATTTTACCCTGTTGCTGTGCCAGCCGGGCACTTGTATAGGAGTTCATGTGGGTGACTGCTTCTTTGACTGCTTTGAGTTTTTGCTCTATGGAGCCTGTTAGGTGTTCCATCTAAACAGCCGTTTTGTAATGGAATGGCCATACTGGGTGTGCCAGTCTGTGGGCAGGCCCAGCGGCTGTCTGGGTTGTCTGGGTGGCTTGGCGTTGTTGAGCGGAGTCTCTTCTATTTTACTTTCTGGTTCTGTAGGTGTTGTCTCTTTATCTGACTCGCCAAAGATTGGTGAGTATACATCCATTGTAACTCTTCTGAATCCATGCAGGTGTCTTCTGCCCAAGTGAAGGCAGTATTCACTCCTTCCTCTGAGGTTTCTAGCCAGCCAGGTGCCTTGCTTCCACCTATTTTAGATGTGGTTTGTCATTGTTTTTCTTATTTTTCTGTTGTGTTTTGGATGTCTGGTATAGAGGATGGTTGGAGGCAGGCGGGCCTGTGCTCCTGGAGCCATTGGGGTTGTATGTTTCCATGGTGGGTAGGCCTTTTGGGCTAATTCTCAGCTGTTTATTGTTTTTTTTTTCTATAAAATTAATTAATAAAATTTAATAATGTTATAAATAGTATTCAATTTTTTAAATACTTATAAAAGACTTTAAATTTAATTGTAAGATTATTTTTTATAATTAAACAAAAATGATAAGAATAATTTAAATTTGATAATTTATATATTAAACAAAAAGTTAATGCTTTTGCCAATCTGCTATTATTGTGAAGAGTTTTGAAATAAATCAATAGTTTTTATTTTTAATTGAAGGGTTGAGACCATTTTGCAATATAATTAATAGTTTTAAAGGAATTTTTGAAAAACTTTATAAATAATTTTTTAAATTTTATTGATCGTTTTTCTGTTATACTTTTAGATTTTATTATTAAAAAATATTTTTGTATTAGATTTATTATACTTCTATATTGATATACTATAATATATTTAGAATATAATAAACTTTTTTCTAAAGTATTACAATTGATTGTATTGAAATATAAAATAATTGATAATAATTTGGAATCAAATAGTAAAAAGTTTTTTGTATTTCTTTACTATATTCTATTATTTTGTTTACTATAAACACATTTTATAAAAGTTTTTAAAAGAAGATTATTTAATAATGTTTTAATGGATTAAATTTTATATATTTTTGTTAAATTGTATAACCCTTTGAAGCTTAGTACAAAATATTGAGAAATTTTTGAAAATTTTAAAATATTTTTAATACAACTATTAATAGCAAATAATATAAGAAATATTCAATATTATTATAATTTAAAATACTTGTTTTGCAATATTTTAAATTTGGTTGTTTCATATTATGTTCTTACTAAATATTTTTTGATAAAAGACTAATTTTCAAATTAGAATATTTAAAATTATTTGATTTCCAATTAAATTACTTAACCTATTTTTTATAAAAAGTATTATTAAATCTGCATATACATTATTGAAAAATTTATTAAATAATTCTTTAAAATTATTAAAATATTTTATAATAACAAAAGATTTAATTGATTCTTTAAAATTAACAAAAATTAAAAGAACTTTATTAAAACTTTTAAAAGCATTTAAAATTATCTAAAAAAAATATTATTAAAATAAAAAATTAAAATAAAATATAGAAAAATTAATTTCAATTACTTTAATTTTAGAGATCTCTGGAATATTATAAAAATTACCAAAATATTTAAAAGTATTTAAAACTTGAAACTCATTTAAACTTTTATTAGATTTATTACTATAATTTAACTGTCAATATATACTTTTTAATATGCCTAGAATCATTGGAAATTTTTTTAAAGAGTTATTTATTGATAGTCAAACCAATAATTGCTAGTAATCGATTATAATTAATTGATATGTATTGATAGTGATGCAATATATCGATTAATATCAAAAAAAAATATTTGTAATTGATTTATTTTTACATTGATATATATCATATTTTATTTGATAAATAGGTTATGATTTTTAACAATTATTATTATGTATTATTATAAATCATTTTAATTAATTTAAATAGTAATCGATTTTATTTGATTTGGAAGATTAAAATTAAAATATATAATTATTTACTAAATATTTATTTGTTTTATCAAATCTTGAAACTATATGTATACTTTTATTAATACTATCTATCGGTATACAACTATACTGTTCAAGTAATTCTAATTTTAAACATTTTCACAATTTATTCTCTTATTGATATTAACGAATATGAACAAGTTTAAATGATTTGCTATTTTATTAAATTAATATAATAATTTTTATCATTTGATATTAATTTTATTTAAATTCAATTGCTTATCAAACCATATCAATTAATTTCTTCCTCTTTGTTTTTTTCACCTATAACAACATTAGAAAAAAATAGTCTTCCATGAAAATTTGATAAAAAACAAATAATATTGTTACTTTCCAATATTATTGAAGTAAATAATTTTAATCAATGATTTTTATCAATAGAATTGATTGATTTGTCTTCAAGAAATTTATCAAGACTTGTTATTAAGATATTAAATCTTTCAATTTGTAACAAATCAAAATTATTTTTATTTTTCTTTATAAAGTAATTTAATCTTCTAATTTTAATATTCATAAGTTCTATAAATTGTTAATATTTTTTAGAAGTTTTGCTTTTTGTCAATTTCTTTAATTTAATCTAAACAATTAATTATTAGATTTTAATAATAAATAATAAAAATTAAAAAAGATAAATTCATAATTATACCATTTTTTTTAAAGAGCTAAGTTGCAATACACATATGGATTTTATTGTTAAATCAATTAAGACCACAATTATCTATATATAAACAGTCTACTTGTCCTTTTATCAGAATACCAACTTACACCAAGTAGGTGGGTTCATAAGAAAAATCCTATTCAACAGTGAAAAATCTTTTTAGTGGTCTTCTTTTTAGCTTATAATCCAACTCTCTCCTATGATTTGGTTAACAATATGGATTGTGCCAACATCAAATAGGAAGTGAAGGTTCAATTGAATTTAGGAGTCTTCTGATCCAGTTTGGGGTACTAGTTAATTGAGTATAACCTAAATTAAGAAACTAACCAACCTGAATAAAAAGAATGGTAATACAAAGTCTGCTATTCCAGTTGGGGTTGTGGGCTCATATCAGAGTTAAGCCAGAAGATTTGCCTTTTGTGCTTCAACCTGTTTTCAACCTGCGATTGTTAGAAAGACCAGAGGTCTTTTTTTTATGCAGCTTAACTTATAATTATACCATTTTTAATATTTATTTTATATAATCTTTTTTATTAGACATTCAATATGGATTTTTAACATATGTTTTGTGAAGAGTTTCATAAATCTCTATAGTCATACTATTTATTGTTCCATATTCTTTTATTGCAAGTATTAAATGATAATATCAGGTATAATCACAAATTGCTTTGTGAATATGAAGCAAATATTTTAATAAATTCTTGAGTCTAATTATTAATAAATATATATAATAGAAGGTATTATTAATTAAAGCAAATGTGATTAATTTTTTAATTTAATATTACTTACCTTAAATTTATTTATAGAATTGTTATTAAATGATTCTATTCAAGATGCAATGTACATTTAAAGAAATTTATAATAAACTTGATATAATCATTTATTACTTATTTCTGGCTTTCTATAATTATTATATAGATTATCCAGTGAAAAAATTATTATTTTCATTATATTTTTAACCCACAATCAGAATGGTGTCATATATTTATTAAATCATAGTGAACCATTACATGCATGAGAATACATGCAAAGTACAAATTTCCTTGACCCAGCTTACCCATCTTAAGCCTAAACCTTTAGATGTGATTTATGGAAGTGATATGTTGCTAGCATGATGGTTAGGATTAAGATCCAATTGTACCACGAGGATTACAGCCTGCAGATCACCTCTACAGTCACAACCATAAACCCAAATTGTGTTGTCCCCCTTTTGCAGAAACTATGCAAGGGCAAGGGATAAAAAAGGAATAAAGGTAAAAAAAACAGCACAAATGTACACAAATAAAATGATATATATAAAAAGGAATAAAAGCTATCATCTATTCTATCTATCATTGAAATGGTATCTCAGTGAACAAAATCCAGACCCCTCATGAATACTCACTTGTCACCACCTGTGGTCAGTTAGACTGTTTAATTTCCATCAAAGCAGGCAATATCCAAGAATGTTTAAGGTCACTTCCTGGAGAATATTTCTTGAAACTTTACACTTGAAGACTTCTGACCAGAAAGGATGTTGGTTTTCTATTATTGATTTCTCTCCCAAGCCATATCTTTCTGGAATTATTGCTTTGCTCAGCCAGTGGGTAGTTTCAAGATCCCTTTCTCCAACCATTTTTGAAATAGACATTGATGTTTACTTGTTGCCAAATTGGAATAGGATTTGAATTTTGTGGTTACTTCCAGTCCTCTAGGTAGAATAGGGAAAGAAAAGGAGCAAATAAAAGGAAAAAACAAAAAGGGGATCATTTCTTCTTCACTCAACTTCAGCCTTCACCCAGAACTCCCTTACTACTCCTTCGACTAGAAAACTATCCAACTCTTTCTGGAACCAATCACATCATCAATTTTGGTGTTATGTGACTTGGAACATGTGGGAAGATGTGTCTTGTTTACTTTTCCTGTGGCTGACGTGATCAACCAATCCGTGACCTTGACCAATCATCTTGCAGGAAAGTCCAGTGTAACCAAAAATTCAGGGTCAAACTGAGGTAGGCAAAATTCCCCAGAAAAACCAGAAAAAAGGAAACACGCTTGAGAGAAAAGAAGTGTGAAGCCAGAGAAATGATATAAAGGCTAAAGACTTCTTTTTCTTTATTTCTCTGGGCTTTTGAACCTTCTGGGGGTCTTTGGAGTGTACTTTTTCTTGTCAGTTTTTTTCCTAGAAAGGTGTTCTTGCTGTAAACCTTTTGGGTATATTTCTTGTATTTAGTTGCAAAAATATGCAAGAAGGTGTTTGAAAAAGAAAAGAAAAACAAGTGGTAGCTGCTGCTCACTCTGCTGGTTAGGAAACCATTGTTGTTAAGGAAAGTGTATAGACTTTATTTTCAAAAAGATATAATAAAATCTTTTGAGAACATCTGTTTTTTGGGTTGGTAAATGGATCAGCAGAAAGAGTTTTTTCATTATATTTGCAATTTATCAGCAGTTTAATAATTTATGTCATCAAAAAATCACTTTTAAAAGACTTGAATTACTTGATTTTCACATTGTTCCTGTAATATTTCTTTTGTATAATATAGCATATATTTAAAAGAACCAAGATTTAATATATGCATACGATCTGAAGCAATTGCTTTATATATAAAGTTTCAAAAAAAATATTGACAATATTAGTTTAATATATATTAATTTTAAGTAATAAATTTATCATACTTTAATTTTCAAAATGTATTTGTTTCAGGATGAATTAAATAATATTGATAACTATTATCATTAATCACTTGTCTTATATTATCTGGTGTTCTATATGAGATATTAGTTTTATTTATATTATTTAGATCATCTTTTGATATTAAGCATGAGTAGCAAGGCCAAGAAGAAATAGATGGCAAATAAATGTTTGAAAACTTTTTTCTTTAAGTAAATCAACTAATATCATAGAAAGTCACAGGATAAAAGTAGTTATATAATCATAAACTACAAATGAAATTTTAATTCTTTAGCTATAAATTTAAGAATAATTGATAGGCACTTCTGAAAAACTTCTTTTTGTAATTTACGAAGGTTTTAGAGTTCTTTGTTTTAGAATTGTTGGCTTTTAGTATCAGAAGATATCCAATTAATACTTTAGATTCTAGTTTATTTCTTTAAAAGTTTGGTATATTATAAAGTGATAAAAAAATAGGATATTTAGATAATTTATCTATACGGTCTAAAGGCATTACATTTGAATAAATAATAATTGATAATAATTGTAAACCTAGGAGCAAATATAATTCTTCATGCTTTCACCAATTTGTTAATAATGGCAATAGCAATAAGTTTAAGTTGGAATATTTATTAAAAAAACTTATTTTAGTATCACCAGCTGCATTAGATAGTTGATACTGATTAATTAGTTTCATAAAATCTCGATGAGCATTATTAAGCCATTCAATCATTTCAGGATGTTATAAGTTATTAAAAGCATCATCAAATGAAGCACCTTTATAGTTTTTATAATTATTTTTATTAGATTTAATCTAAAATAAACCATTTTCTATTGACTTTGTATCCATAAAAGAATCTTTGATATAAGATAATATTGGCATATTTTCTCTCTAATAAAGAATTAAAATTATTTATTAATATTTTCTAACTTTATTCCTATTGAGTTATTTAATATTATATATCAATTCAAGTTCAGAAAGTATGGATAAATTTTTGTTTTAATAATAAAAATTGATTATTATTGATTTAAATATCTAAAAATTTTAACAATATTTATCCTATATATTAAAGAATCATTAGTGTCAATATTTGTAGTTAAATCTTTACTAGGGTTATAAGTAGGTAAGTTCCATATATCATTATCTGTCTTCTCAAATATTGCTTAATCTATTAATTCTTGATTAAACAGATGCTTTAATGAAATGTGTTGAGTTAAAGTATAGGATTTGGAGAACTCTTGATCACAATATTCACATAGCCAATGTATTTTTAATCAAATCATTTTTAGTTGAAAATATATTTCTTTTAAAATAGATTTAAGTATAAAATTATGCTGACAATTATTATTATTACACATCAACAATCATAAAATTATGGTTATAAAGTTGGCAAATAATATGATTATTATGGCATTAATAAATAAAGTGACTACATTAAATATAAATACTTTCATTTAGTCATTAATTTTTTAAAAATTTTCATATTATTATATTATTAATTATAAAAATAAAATAAATTTTAGGTAAGAATGTTTCAATAAAATACAATATCTAACAAAAATACTTTAGCTTCTTATAATACTTCTTTTATTCTCAAACTTGATTTATTACTAATGTGCAATGAAATATTGCTGATCCTCACCAGCCTATCTATACTTATGATAATAGTGATTGCTCATATTTAGCAAAAAGCATTGCAAGTATACAAAATATCTTTTCAGTAATAAGCAGTAGAAATCGACATTCCCTTAGAAGTCAACAGCAATCCTCTTCCAGCCAACACTCAAATGAACAAACACAATCCTGACATCACTCAAAAGAATAGTCACAGTACGGGCCTGATAAAAATCAGTCTCAATCAAGACAACAGTCTAGAAATCAGCAAGAATTTAAATATTCTTTACAAAAACAATCTCAATCAAGACAATCTTCTAGAGAATGAAGTTGGTCAAGGCAGCCTTCAAAAGAACAAAGTCAATCAAGGCAACATTCAAGAAAATGATCTAAATCCTGACAGCCCAGATATTTTTCAAAACAATAAACTCCAGCCCTCTTGCTCTTAAGACAACAAACTCCCACTAATCAACCCTCAAGGCAACAAACTCTATATCAAACAGTTTGAATTACATTTCACCAATGCAATAGAAATTGCAAGATTTTTCAATTTACTTGAAAATTGAGAAAAATCACAGAAAAGATGAACAACAGATAGTATAATAAATTTATAATTTTTTTTAATTACATTTTAATATATATATATATCTTTTTAAAAAATAATAATGTTATAGGTGGCAAGTTGATGAATGACTTTTTTTGTAACAACAGCAACTATATCTTTTGGTAAAAAGACTTAGTGATGATATTCGAGAGATAAAGGCTGAAATAAAAAAGAAAGATGAACATGATAAGCTTAGTCCACAAGTTATAGATGTAAATATTTTAATTAATAAAATTTATAGCAAAATTTATCTAATTTACATTTTTAAATAATTTAGAAAATATATTTAAATATTATAAAACAATTGTTTCTGAGATATATATTTACCCAGACCAAATTACTTTAAGGAATATGTTATACATTATCATATATCATTTCTACCTTAGAAGAAAGATAAAGATAGAGAACTAGTAGCAGGAAGGCACTTTAGATAAATAGAGCTATACATGTTGCTGAAATTCATAGATCCTTTATACAATTGATGCAATTATTTGATGCAATTAATTGAGTCACTATTAAAACATATAAATAATTGAGTCATGACACAATTA
>CAJVPV010002385.1:0-13242 GCA_910591835.1 Acaulospora morrowiae
GCACCATACTGTATATATATAATCATAAAAATTGAAATTAAACAAACTTGTATAGATTTATATAAGGTTTAAAACACTATTAAAAATAATGATGAGTTAAAATTATAATTCCAAAAATTGAATTGAACAGATCTGCATAAATTCATATAAAATTCGAAACATTATTAAAATTGATGATGGATTATAATCCACATAGTAAATTTAATATAAATCTGAGAATTAAGAATCAAATCAAATTAAATCTTTAAAGTCCTTAATTATAATCCATATATTAAATTTAATATGAATTTGAAAAAATTAAAAATTGAATTGAATTAAATTGTTAAAATTTTTACATATATATATATAATATTATTATATAATTAAAAGTAATTTTTTTATTTAATATTTTAGAAAAGTTTAAGTTAAATTAGAAAAAATCAACTTATAAAATATAATTTATAATTTTTTATTAATTAAATATATACAGTATATCTAAAAAAAAAAAAAAATAAATCAAATTTTTTAAAAAATCGTTGTTTTTGTTTCAGACTGTGTATAAAAAATAATTTTATATTTATATTTAATTGTTTTAAAAAAAAAAAACTTTTAAAAAAATTAAAAAATGAAAACAAAGTGAGTTAAGTTTATTTTTTATTGTTATAATTAATTATATTGGTATTAATAATATAAATTTTATAAAATAATCATTATTACCTGAAACACCAAATTTATTTGAAAAAACATATACAGTACAAATATACTCAAGATATATTAGATACAGTATCTTACATATTGATATTGAGATATAAAGAATCTTTTGTATTTTACATAATTCTTTTATACAGTATTTATGCGTGCAGGATATTTGTTGAAGAAAATGAAAAAATTATCGTGAAAATTTTCAAGTGGTAAAAGCTTGATTTGGAAAAATAAAATAAAAAGTAGTGTACTGGGATATTTTTTAAAAATTGCTATTGTATACACCAGCGTACAGTATACGGTATACAGTATATCCCGAAAGTACAGTAAAAATTAGAAAATTTCATATACGGCAATTTTAATGAACACTCATTAAACAGTTGAATGAAACAAATACAGTATGTGCAATATGTTTCTTGTTACATGCTGCATGTATCTATTTGTATATGCAGTCAAATCGGTAATTACGTATCTGACGGTACATGAGTAAGGGATTTTAATAGGTCATTTGGTTATTGGAACAACAAATATGATGCTGTATGTATGAGTGGAAAATTGTGACAAAGTTTTTTTTAAGTGAATAATGGACATCAGGTGCAGACACATAATGATAGTGTATACTGTAAGTACAGTTTGTTGAAATCAATTCATCAGGAAATGAGAATGATTCGGATTTTCCAAATTTTGATATAGGAAGAATTACACTCAATTACACTCAATTACACTCGTAAGAATATTAAAGATTGATGTGTATATGCGTCGTCTCTGGTGGGAAGGATAAAATAGAATTAAAAAGTAGATTCTGCTGTAAATATTTACACTGAAAAGATGAAAAATTTCCGCTTTTCCAAAATTTTTTTGAAATTTGAGACTTGCACCACACATTTTAATTGAATCGGATGGAAATGAATTACACAATAAATTATGGTTCCCATATTGGGTTAGAGGTAAAACGGATACGGGGATGAAACAAAGAACTTTATTTATACTCTTCCGTAATTTGTGCCATCCTTGCTACGAAAAATTTTTGAAAAGTGTACCTCAGAAGAGTTGAAAATATCAGTTACACGTGAAATTCGTGAAATTCCATCAACAGTGCAAATGCTTATTCAATGAAATATTCTATCCACCGAACTTTTATAAAGTACACACGGAGAAGGTAATAAAAACCTATCACGGATTTTCCTACAATGTTGCTTTAACCGGTCGTAAACCGGTTTTCCGTTTAATTTATATTTATTACTGACCTCCGAATGGAAATCAACTTTCCTGGACATATATTACAGCGAGGTGAAAAATTTCATTGGTTCCTTTGAGTCGACAGATGAAAATTGATGCCTTTCCAAGAAAGAGTTGTTCCTTCAATCAATCATTAATATGGAGATCAATTGCAATTTACTAGTTATAGTAAATAGAAAAACAATGGCAAAATTTTTGGTGGCATCAACAGTTAGATTGTGTTATTATTTGTAGTGAGAAATAAACAAACAATCAAACAATCACTCACATAACGGTCGGTATGATGATACAGTAGAAACAATAAAATAGTAGAGAAGAAGAAAGAAAATCTTTTACGGAAACTCGTCCCTGTCGAACCTAAATGAGCGCCAGAAAAATCAACCCCGGGAATGGCGATGACAATGAGCCAAACGGAAAAAGGTCAACCCCTTTTGTTTGTGGTGTGGTGTAATAATGCACTTCGTCAATATTAATTGCAATTAGATGACCAAATTTGTTCCCTGCAATTGTCAATGATGGATGACAGCACATAGTATGTGAAGACAGTTTGATGGTAACATCAATAACTCAAAAGTACTTTTGTGAGAAAAACATTGATCAGGGCATATAGGAGCAGGTCCGTCATATGAAACGCCAACTGTCTAAAGGAGTTTTTCATTAATTCTCCGCCCAAAGAAAAAACAAACCATAAAAAAAATATCTGTAACCTGATCACATTGTGTATTTTATGACTTCTCTTTCCTACTATGGACTATTTTAAACGGTGTTACATTAAAATATGAACCTCTCTGATGAGAAGTGACACGTCAATACCGTTCCATTTTCTACTCGCATGTAAGTACGGCTTACATGTTACTTATATGATGATACCTGGTCTTGGAGATTGTAGGAGTGTCATGTGTCTTTTTTTTGTGTGTTGAGTCGAACTTTGTTCAAAAAAAAAAGGATTTGCCTGAATCAACATCTTTTTTATACCAATTGACGTCTAAAAAAATACTGATACACACGTATCAGAGACGATAATTATAGAAAAGACCAAACGTCTAATTTGACTTTTGAGAATCTCGAGAAAAAACGGGACTCAACCTAAATTTCCAATTTCCAAGTCGATTGCTTATTATAGGCGAAATGCTATTCTCTATTCTCCTAGGGCGTTCGTTTGTAATTATTTTCCTGCCCGCATTGTGTAGTAAAAATACTGTACACCGACTGTATACGATGTGCGGTACTGTACATTATTATTATGTGCCGTATATAATGGAAAAAGGGAAATTTGAATGCAAACAAATTTCAAGGCTGAAATTCCATACTATATTTAACCGTCGGTTACCTCGTTTCCTAGTTTTTGTTTACTCTTCAATTGTTTGCGGGAGTTTTTTCAAGTAAATGCGCCAACAGGTTGCCAACATGCTTTTTCATTTGTTATTTATGCTATAACAAATGGTTACTCGCATTCGATGTGCATTTTTTAAGGTAAGGCATTATTTCCTTTAACGTGCATCGACCTAAAAAAAATCATCTCCACTAGTCTGTCGCCAACAGATCAACTAGCATATACATCATCTTCAAAAAAAGAAAACTCCGTTACTTCACTCGTCCTTTTTCTTTGTCTACTTATTGAACCCTCTTGCATTGGTCGACGGGCACCAGGTGAACGAGCGAAACAAAGAATTGTGAACGCTTTGTCATCTCCTCGAGCACATATACAGTTATATAGATGCATATATCCGATATTTTATATCAGTCGGTAAACCTCCATCTAACCAAGTTCCGTAAAATTCTTTTCATATTTTGATCGGGATTTTCACCACGTTTTCGGTTTGTCCTTGAAATTTCTTGTTTTTTATTAATGTACCTCCGAAGTTAGTTTGGACATTCGGTGTAAAAAGCGTTACAATAGACATACTGTATTATACATGATGCATTTATAATTTGTGGAATAGTGGATGACTTTTACGGAAATTCATTTAATTCGCATTATCTTGCTGCTAAGTGTAAAGGCGTCAAATAAATAAAGAGACCAATTATCATCCTTCTCACTTTATTTATTTTATTTATCTTGGCTTCTTCATTTTGATCTTTTTTTTAACTGCGCGCATTCTCCAAGACGTGATACGTGATTATCGCATCACCAATGATTGGTGAGTGTTGCAATGGAACTCGTGGAATCTTGCATTTCCGGTGAAGGCGGGAAAGTGGATGGTTAAATTTATGGTCGATAGGGAATGAATGTACATTTATCTTGATTTTTTTGCTTCACATCCTTTTGAAATACGTGCGTACGTAAGTTGCGTATCAAAATAACAATTATTTTATCGGTGCCAGACTGCCTAATTAAAACCTTTTTTGTTATGTTACCGTCACCCCCTTAAATTGCAAACAACAGTTATTTACAATGATTTACAAAAAAAAAGGTCACCATTTTTTTTATTGTATTGTGTAAGGGATGAAGTCCCCAGCTACTAAAGCATGCTAAGATACGCGCACACTCACATCTCTTCGGTTTCGATACACGCAACGAACTATGGAGAGCTATTAATAGTTCTCTAGAAAAAATATAAAAGTGTCCGGTTTTTTTATGTCTTGCCCTTACTTCGCCTTCATTTGCAACCGCCTTCGTGTTTGCTGCTGCATAAACAAAAGTACAAACTGTGGTGGTCTGTGTGTTTCGTTTACAAATATTCTTTACCCTTATTGAAACGAAATCTTCTATTCTCAAATTTGTAAAAAAGAAAGAAAAAAAAAAAAAAAAAAAAATTAAGACTTATTTTTAGCCAAGCTTAAGAAAGTGACGATTCAGAGTAGACCAAACACACAAACTCACTCACACACTCATATATCTATACCCATACACGCAAAAAAAAAAAAATCAAGTAAACACACATAGTTTCTACGTTTATTATCTACACACACGTCTACGTCTATCCACCCTCTCCTCCTTTTTCTTACCCTGGCTACGATCTCCTTCTCTTCTGTGTATATCGTGCCATTTCGACTTTCTTCTCTATCTTTTTCCGTGCTGACGATCGCCAAGATCACGATAAAAAAAACCGTTTTCGCAATTTTTGGACGATACAAGAAAAGTATTGTTACACAAACTTGTCATGTCAGCGAATGAGAACATTCGTAACACTTCGACGAATATAATGCCTTCTCAGTCAAACGAAATGTTATCTTATGAAGTTTTCGGTGATAATTCTCACATGACAGAAGGAGATAGTTTATTTCACGAAGAATCGGGCAAGTACGACCTCGACACGGTATCAGTCTTCGTCGCAAAGTTGTACCAGTAAGTGGTGGTGTCTCTTGCTATACTCGAAAAAATTTTTCAAATGTGTGTGTGTGTAACAGACGATTCACTTGATCATAGATTATTAGATGGCGATGAGTATAAGGAATATCTCACGTGGAATGAAACAGGGGATGTGTTTGTGATTTGCAACATGGACGAATTTGCGCAAAATGTACTGCCAAAATATTTTAAACATTGCAAATTCACTTCCTTCGTCCGACAACTCAATGTAAATAGTTAACCTTTTTTCTTTCGCCATGTTCAATTTTATCAGAGTTATTGAGATCACCTCTTCTTTCCATTTCTAGATCTATGGTTTTTATCGGGTATCGGATGCACGCAAGTCAAAGCACGTCCGAAGCAAGCATGCCTGCGTATTTTCTCATTCCCAATTCAGGCGTGGTCGGCAAGATTTATTACCAAATATACGTCGCAAAGTGGCAAAAACTCCGAGAAGAAAGCCTCGACCCTCTGAACCTCTAATATCGCAGGATCAAGGAGAAACGAATCTCGCCTCTTCCCCATCCTCTGTCTACGCAAATAGTAAGAGCGGGAGTATATTAAAAGATCCTCCCTCGCTCAGTCTGTTAACTTCCTTTGCTGAAACCAAGGATTTTGCAACCCATGCAGACAAGTCTGATGGTGATAATGCAATGCGCAAGCGAATTGCCGAATTGACTCTGACTACTGAAAATTTACGAAAGGATTTGAAGAATATGAATGATATTGTTAATGAGCGTTTGCTTCCCGAGGTTCGAAGTTTGACCGAGGATTTGCAAAAACATCATAATCACCTGATACAACTGACCCAATTGGTAGCCTATAATTCCTCACCGGAAGGTATGATGACACTTCTGTTTTTAATAATGAGTTATTGAATTTTATTTTATTTTATTTTACTTATTATCTTATCTTTTTTTTTTTAATAACAAGTAGACCTCCAGTTACTTCAGGCCAGTCGCGGGCATACAAGACATTTTCCGTCACATGACCTTCCATCAGCAAAGCGTGTGCGTCTCGATGACAAACAATCTACCTCCATAAAAATGGAACAGTCGAATTTGTCTTCATCCGTTGCTAATGTACCGACCGTTCCGTCATCATCAGTTTCCAACGTACCCACCGTCCCGTCG
This sequence comes from Acaulospora morrowiae, assembly GCA_910591835.1. Classification (NCBI taxonomy): domain Eukaryota; kingdom Fungi; phylum Glomeromycota; class Glomeromycetes; order Diversisporales; family Acaulosporaceae; genus Acaulospora; species Acaulospora morrowiae. Next base: position 6,346 of record CAJVPV010002385.1, read on the forward strand.
TCTGTGCCCGCCCCTTATGCTAATGTTTTTGCACCTCATCCAAACAACAATTTAATGAACACACCGTCCTCCTCGGTCGCTGACACTTCTGTCCAAGGAGATCCTTCTGTATCGCAACCCCTAACAATATCAACAGAACCTCATCCCACTTTTAATATGTCAGGATCCTCAATTATCGGAGAATTTCAACACCCTTCACATAATGCTCCCCATAACATCACAACTTTTAACGGATCCTGGGACGCAACATGCCCTTTGATACAGAATCCCGTTGGTACTGTTTCCAGTACTTTTTTATTCCCAACGGAGGCTCCCGAACAATCTCCAATAATATTTTCCCCGTCTTCAAATCAACAAAATTCATCACCACCGCACTCGCAACAGCATTCCCCGGTCTCGTCTGTAGCTCACCCGTCGAGCCCAACCAAGTACGGTGATAACACCGCAACTTCTGTTAATTTAATCTCAAACGCTGTGGAGAGTTCAAATGACGGTCACAATGGCGGTTCAAATAGCCCTCGTCACGGTGACGTTATTGTTTCCGTGTCTCCTACGTCAACATCTCCAATCTCACAACCCCCAACAGCGATGCCAAACTATTATCATCCTCCAATATTGGAGGAGATGTATAATTCATTTCAGAATTATTGATGACGTCTCCGTGAAAGCGTTGCGATGTGTGCTTGTCTCGTCATTTTTTGTTAAGTCATTGCGTGGATCTGACGTTACCCTACCTAATAATTACCTCAGGGGAGGCTGGCCTTTTCCCTTTCGGAAGTTTGTTAATCTTTGATATTTAAATGGTTCTCCTTGTCTCTCCTGCAAACATCCATTCCTTTCTAATTCCTCATCACTTGTAGCGTGTGTAAACTTCTATGTTAATGACCGCAGAGAAGTTATGTTTTATTCTCTGCACTATTCTTTTTTTTAACGATTATTTAAAAACATCGTATGTGTATTACTTTTTTTTTTTTTTGTTATGGTTTTATTCTTGTACATATTAAGTACGCTGTAAAAACTACGTTTGTACTTCACGAAACTCAATTTCTTGTATTATTTTTTTCTGTTTTTATTCAAATACGTAACGAAATTTTTTTTACACACCATATGTAGTATCATTTAAACATATTTTATATTTTTTCTAAAAAAAACCTATTAACACACATATATATATTATTGTATATATATGTATATATACATATCCGGAGAATATATCATTATATTATAAATTTTTTGGTACAAATATGAAAAAAAAAGATATAAAACATAAAATAAATAAAGATTTTTTTTTCGCGTTATAAAAAAAAATGATAATTTGCGAACAAAGTGTATTAATAAATACAGTATATTAATTTCTCAAAACATTGAAAATAATAATAATAATTTATTTTTTTTTATCAAAAATTTTATTCAAGTTTCGAATTAGATAAATATTATATATAACATAAATCATCGTATATTATTTTTTTTACAATAATACTATTATATGAAATTAAAACAAATTGATTCCTATAAATAAAACAAATAATAATAATAAATGCTATATGAAAATTATTTTATATTATCAAATACATAATTAAAATCTTAAAAATCATTTGATATCAAACAATTATATATGACCTTATATTAATCTTGTAAATCTTATATCAAAACATTCAAATCCATTATAAACATATTACACATTATATATGATATGATGCTATATAAAATTGAAATAATTATCCAATGTCATTATTCAATATATTATTCTATATAAATATTTATTCAATTGCTTATCCTAATAAAAATATGAATAAAAAATAGATATATAAAATTTCAATATCCAATTGTTGATTCTAAAATTACACTTGATTTATTTTTCAAATCACAATCTTATCAATAAGTAAACTATTATCAATACCATCATAAATTTTAAATTACAAAATGGTGTTATATGTACAAATAATTATATAATTGCTTATAATAATAAACATCAAATATAAATTAAAATCATAATATTCCATAAACATTGATAAATTAATTTCAATAAAAATTGTATCTTGTAATTGTAAACTTGAAAATACAAAATATTATCATATCTATATCAAATCAATATCAACTTTATTATATTTTTTTTATAATAATATTAAAATCTAAAATTAAATATACAAATATAAATAAATTAAAATAAATAAAAATGGTGTGATTATAACTACAAAACTAAAAAATATTCTCATATCATATCTATAAAATAAATATATACTTTAATGTATTTGTAATCACAATAAAATTTAAAAATAATATCACAATTAAACATAGTTTCACATATATATTTTTTATTTATAATTATTTATAAAATTGATTATATCCAATATTAAAATCATCAATAAGTTCTTTCATAGTATATATAAAATTTTTTTTCTATATTTGCTTTTTATTTAAATTTTTTCAATCTTTCAATTCTTGATTTATAAATTATTTATTTATGTTTTGATATGATTTATAAGTAAACAAATAAATAAATGACTTGATGGATTTATATGAAATTAACAAATTTTGATTTATTTATTTATTCATTTTTTTAATTAATTTTTATTACTTCAATTTAATCTAATCTTTCTACATATATTTAAAAAATTGAATTCTTAAATTCTCATATTACTTCAAGTTTTCTCTATATTATTTATATTTATATAATTTTATTTAAAATATAATTATATTGATTAAAATAATATCTATTTATATATATTTAATGCAATATAAAACAGATACACCTGTATTTTTTAAAAAAAAATTTGAAATTTGAAATTTATATTATTTACTTTAAATTACAAAATTGTTTTATAACTTTTTTTTTCTATATATTGTCAATGGAAAAATGATATAAGTACAACTATATAATATAATTTGATATATTACATACTCTAATTTTTAATAATTAATAATTAATAATTTATAGCAATATATAAAACTATAATGATAATATAATTTTAAAGTTTAATTTAACTTTTGTTCTAATTTGTCAAGTTGCTTATTAATTAATCCATAGTTTATTTTAACTTAATAAGAATTGTATAATATAATATTAAATAGATAAAATATGTCATCTTAATATAAATAGAAATAGTTTAACAAAAATAAAAATAATAACTATAATAATATAATACAAGAATAATAATAGTAAAGAAAATTAAAAAATAAAATAAAATAAAATAAAAAAATTAGAAATAATATTTTGTTATAACAAATAAAGTCTTTTTTATATTATATTTTTTTTTCCAGTAGATGAACATCATTTCTTTATTTATATACTATTGATAGATACACTAGTGAAAAAAACAATATCTCTTGGATGCAAAAAGCATATAACAAGTTAAATGCTAATATGCCTACATATCTATTGTATATTTAATTAATATTGAAAAGAAATTTTAAATCAATATTATATATGCTAAATATAACTGAGTAACAGCTATGCTTACTTACTCAGAATTTTTGATTGGATATAAATAAAATAAAAAGTGAAAAAAAATTAAAAGGAAAAGGAAAAAAAATTCTATATTTGATATTATACAAGTAAAAAAAGTGATAAAACTAGTTATATGATTAAAAATTCCTATTTAGCATACTATTTTGATAGTTTTATTCTGTTTGAATATATTAAAGAATATATTTTTTTGATTAATCAGACTATTGTTCAAAATATATAGTAGTAATGATAACATGTTTTCTTGATAGCTATTAGTACATAATTATAGTAGTTAATTAGTTGAATAGTTGTTTGAATATAAGGTAGTAAACCTGATTATATAATTAAAAATGCTTATTTGATATGCCACTTTGGTAGTTCCAATCTGTTTGAATATATTGAAGAATATACTTTTTCAATTAGTCAGGCTACTGTTCAAAATATATGATTGTGATAATAACAAATATTCTTGATAGTTGATAGTTGATAGTGCATAATGATAGTGGTTGATTGGTTGAATAATTGTTTAAGTATAAGGAGTTTAGATGTAGTAGTTGTTAATTTATAAAATTAAAGTTGTGTTGTTATTTTTTAACTAATAATTAATGAAATGTATTTGTTGTTTTGATGTTTATTGATAGAAAAAGGTTATATGGTTAAACAGATTTCCATTTTTGATATTGTTTATATTGATCTTTGATAAGTATAATAAATATATTTGAATGTTTAATAATACAGTATGTAATTGATTGAGAATAAAATGTTGATCAGTTACTAGGGACAAACTAATTATGGTTTTTTGAAAAAAATTTTTTGAACAAGAATTTTTGATTTTTTGTGATATAGTAAAGTGTATTGAACAATAATAGAGTTTGTTTTTTGTATATACCAGTGGTTTTTCAAGCCAGTGGTATAAACTTCCTTATTATTATAAAAGATTGACAATATGATTTCAAATTAAATATAATTTTCTATTACTTACTAATTGTTATTTAGTAATATGAACATAATATGGTTTTTGAAAAATGTCTGAATTAAATATGAATACATGTATAGTATAAACAAAGTTGAAAAAAGAATTTGTGTTTGGAAATGAAATAGAGTTCTCCAAATTAAAAATATGAATATTTAAAAGTATTTGTATATTAATAAGAAATATTTTAATAAAAAATAAAAATGGAAAAAACCTTTTCAAAAAAAAAACCCATTCTCACTCCTTTTCTACACTTGAAAATTTCCTTTTTAGGAAATTTTTGAGTTGTCTATTTTTTTTTTTCATCTTTTCCTTTTCCTTTTTTCTATACTCCCTTCCCATATCTCTTTATTTCCCTTTTTCTATCTTCTCCCCTTTTTTCTATATATTCTTTTTTTATTTTTTACCTTTCTCTTCTTCTTTTCCTGTTTCTTTCCTGCTGAAGCTAGGTTTTTTCTTTTTCCATGAAGGTTTTCCTCCCTAGGCCTCTCTCTCTTTTGAAAATTTCATCTCTATAACATCACTTTTCTGATCAGTTGACTCTCCTTTCTCAAGAACTATATTAAGAAGCAGTAACTTTTCTTAGGACGTGAACTTTAGGAAATTTTTTCTTTTTCATGGTTTCTCAGAAAAAGAACAAATGACTTACCCCTTCCAAAAGATCAATATAACCATCATTATTAAATTAGATATTGTTTACTGATCAGTGGTTAGACTAGATACATCCAAGAAATCTCTGTACAACTATTATTATCTGAAAGTATCCAAGAAGTTGCACTTCACAGTATCTAGAATGAAATGGCAGCCAATGCCAATACAACTAGCAATAAGTTAGGTTAGTTGCAAATGTTATGCTGATGATTGGGAAACTTAGTAGAGTAATATGAGATGACCAGGAATTCTAGTTACCCCACAATATGAGCTGGTAATGACAACAAAAGTTTCTTGCTTACCTCTTCAACAATATAGGTTTATTGTACAAGGTTAGGTTCTGGCCCATTTAGGAAACCAATAAAAACTCCACTTATAAGATACTTTCACCACACTTGAAGCATGGATGTGTCAAATCTTTTTTGTAACTTGAAGGCAAATCTGTATAAAGTGGTTGCAGTACCTTTATACAAAAAGGTATCCACTTTTCACCACCCCAATATTACTTCGCTTACTGTATATCAAGCCATATTTGAAAAGCAGGTGTATCAATCCTAATTATAACTTGGAAGCCAACCTGTATAGATTGGCTACAGTGCTTTCATATAATTAATTATTTATTTAATTCTAGATAGCTAAATACTATTTATAACATAATATAGATTTTTGAATTTCTTTTTTTCTGTATTTCTTGAATGGTGCTAAAAGAGCACAGGGGTCTGGCCCTATATGGAAGCCTTGTGTTAAACTCTTCTTAGCAAAGAAAGACATATGTTATGCTATTGGATATTGTACCTTGCTTTGCAAGTAAAAGTATAATAATTATTTGCTCTTTTAAAAAAAAAAAAATAAATAAAAATAGAAAAAATTTCAAGGAAAACTTATAAAAAAGCAATTGCTATGAGTCTTTTCTTATACAATTCAAAAGAAAAGCAAGTTCTTCAACTGTGAAGGTGATCTGCAGGTGCTGATCCTATCAGAAATTTGAGATTTTAATTCCATTCTTTAGGGGAACAATACATTACCCCTATAAATCATATCTAGAGGCTTCAGCTAAAGACGGGTGAGTTGGGTTGGAGAAATTTGTACTTTGCATGTATTTTCGTGCATGTAATGGTTCTCTATGATTTAATAAATAAACGACACCAACCTGATTACAGGATAAAAAAAAAAAAAGAAAAGAAAAGCAAGTTCTCCAAGCTTGCTTACTTCTGATCAGAAGTCCCATCTCAATGCATCAGTATGATTTTTTAGTTCCTTGAAATTTTTGATAGTAAAAATTAAAGAAATGTAGAAAACTTGTAGATATTGGGAAGTGAAAAGAATATTTTCTCTAATTTTAAAAGATTACTATAAAAGAAAATTTTTAAGAAAAATGTTGTGTACAGGAAAAAGTTTTTTTCTAGCCTTTTTTATATTATTAAATTTAAAATTATTATTTATTATTATTATTTTTTATGTAAATAAATATTATTATTTTATTAAATTGTAAAAATATAAATATTTTATATATAAAAAAAGTAATAATATCTCTTATATAACCAATTAATTGATAAGTTTAATGTTAGATTTGTCTATAGAAAATTATTTAAATAATATAAAAAAATTAATATTAAAATTAATATATGATATATCAAAGATAATATCAAATAGCTATAAATATTTATTTAAAGTTATATATAAATAGATTATAAAATTTATATAAAAAAAAGTTATATTTTCAAGAAAACTTAAAATTAGATTTATTGTTTTTTTTTTTTTTTTTTTTGGGTTTCCCCTCATAGGTAAGCATCATTTCTTTATTTGATATTGTATATAACATGGT
>CAJVPV010002386.1:0-13240 GCA_910591835.1 Acaulospora morrowiae
AAATTTATACTTTACATAGGTTCTCAACTTGTAATGGTTCTTTATGATTAAATAAATAAACGACATCAACCTGATTGTGGGATTAAAAAAAAAAAAAAAAAAAATTAGCAATTAATGAAACTAAACTTTAAAGATATGGATTTTTTAAAAAATTAATATTATTAGTTCATAAAACATTTAAGATTTATTGGAAAAGAAAAAATATAGAATTAAAACTTTAGATAATACTATAAAAGATATGCATGTACCTTCGAAAAGTAAAAAAAATATTGTTTTCATATTAAAAATTAAATAAAAATTTTTATATTTATTTATTGAAAAGTGAATTTATTTATTAAAAATTTAAAATATTTCTAATCTATTCCTATTAAAGAGCTACCTTTTAATGCATTAAATTTATAAAAATTTAAATTAATAATATTGTGATATTTCACTTTTTGTTAGTAATAATATTAAAATTGATAATATATAAATTATTATTTAAATTATAAAATAATAATTGTACATCTTTATTTTTTCTTTGAGTTAGGAGCTTATATAAATCAGTATAGACAATATTGCAAAGAGTCTTGTTAAGTCTTTGTTTTTTCTTTGCATTTTTGTGATATTGATTTTGAAGATAAATCATTGTCAAATTCTGTTAATATCATTTTTCGATAAATTATTTATTATATCTTCAATATTATTTTTAAAAAAATTAAATTTTTGAAAAAATTAGAAATAAAAAAAACAATAATCAAAACTTATGAATTTATTTATTTATAATTTTTTTATGGTGAATAACTATTTTATCCTACAAAACATGTTACTATTTAAGAAAATTAATTTACAATTTCTTGCCACATTTTTTCAATATATTTTAATTTAATTGGAAAAATATGATTTCCAAAAAATCTTGAATTAACATATTTGGTTTTAAATCATCAAGATTTTAATACCTAACAAATAAAACATACATCTTGTCAAGAATTGGATCTTGAATCTATTTAGAAAATTCCTATAATAATTTGAATAAATAATAAATAATTAAATAATTAATAAAATAATACATATATTATATTTTTCAAAATACACAATAATTTCTTATAAATTTATGGGCTTTCCATCTTTATAGAATAGTGATAGAACATTTGATCTCAAGTGCATAGTTAATAGAAAATAACTATTTTCCTTGAAGTATATTAAAGGAATCACCAAGTCACTTTCAAGAAGAAAATTATTATAACTATTTCTTGATTTTAGCTTAATATATTGGCCTTTATCAATAATTACTTTATAAGACTCTTGAAACACGAGAGAAGTATTTGTTAATGAAATTGTCATAGGAGTTGTTAAAGTTTCATGTATAAGAAAAAAAGATTTACTTTACAACTATATATGTTTTTTTAACTGTTTTGCTATAAGAGAAAAGAATTTATTTTGCTACATAAGTTTTGTTAACTGTTTTATTACAAAAAAAAAAAGATCTTTATTACATAAATTTTGTTGATTGTTCTGTTATAGAAGAAAAGAATTTACTTTGCTATACAGATTTTGTTAATTCTTGAAGTATAGTTGAACGATTATTAATAAGATGTATAGTATATCAAGATTATTTAACATTATATTAAGATCTACAGTCACCGGTATAAGTATTCCTCATCCCTAACTCTGCACAAAAGTAAGATAAATTAAAAATTTTTTTTTTATTTAGATGTACTTGGTCTATACTGATACTAGTATACAGTATAATCACCCTCGGCTTCTATTAAACAAGTAACACAATTTTTCATGCTATCAACTAATTTTGCCGCCATATTATTTGAGAGACGGTTCCATTTGTTCCCTAGTTCCCTTACTAACCCCTTTAAGAATTTTATTTTTTTTTTTGCAACATTCATTTTTATAACTGCCCAAACATTTTCTATTGGATTTTGATCGGATGACATTGCCGGCCAAGGGAGAACTTCGATATTATTTTTTTCCTTCCAACGTTTAACAATTTTTGAATGGTATTTAGGATCATTGTCCTCTTGAAGCATCCATTCTATATAACCATCGCCAAAAAGTTTATTCACAGAAGATATAAGACCTATTTTATACATCTCAACTATTAATTCTGTATTTATGTTCTATTGAAAATAAACAAGTTCATCAAACCCAAAAGCCAAAAAGCATTCCCAAACATGAACCTTTAATGAATACTTTACCGAATAAAATATTTTTCTTTTTCCAGGGAATTGCCACACCATTCTTGATCATTGGTATAAATAAAAGATACTCTTATTTGAAAAAATGACCTTATTTCAGTCATAATTCTTATATGTTTTTGCCTATTTTAGTTGGTTTTCCCGATGCCTATCAGTAAGTAGGGGTTTTGATAGTTTTGTAAAATATTTACCTCCTGCTTCGTGAAGACGTCATCTAATGGTTCTTTTACTGACTTTAGTATGTCGTTTCCTCATTTCCTGCTGAATTTCAATAGCTGTTATCTCATTTTTTTTTTCCGTGAGATCAATAATCATGGCATCTTGCCTCAGAATAGTAATCCTTTGCTGTCTCAATTTTAGTTTGTCATTTAAATCTTTACTCTTCCTCCACTTTTTTATCCAATAACAGACTGTTTTTTCGTTACAGCGGATTTCCTTTGTCGTCTTACTTAATGACAGCTTCAGGCCTTTTGGATGAATATGTAAAAAAACAATTTCATACTGTCTATGTAACAGAAGGCTCATTTTTTGTGACTGAAGTTCATTGATCATATAGCACCTAATATGGACTACCTAATTAACTCTAAAAGGCAAAGATTGATCAGTACCCGTGATGTACTTTGTGTTTTGAAAATTTCAAGGGCTTGCATGTAATTAACAAAAAATTAGCAAGGGGAGATACTTATGCTGGTGACTGTATAAGAATAATTAAATATATAAATAATTAAAAAATTATTAATAAAGAAATATGAAAAATTTGTTTATTTGATAAAGTATTTTTGTTCAAAAATAAGAAATATATTATTGATTGAATTTGTAATAAATAAAACAAATAAAATAATAATTGAACTATTGGAATTATTAATAATTGCATAAAGAGTTATTGGATAAAAGAAAATAACTACTAAATAGAATATTGATTGAAGGACTACTAAATAGAAAATTGAATATAAAACTACTAAACAAAGAGTTAACTGGAAGATTGTTAAACAGAATATTAAATAAAATATTAAATGAAATATTAAATGAAAGGTTAACTGAATAGCTGTTAAATAGAATGACTATTAAATATAAGGTTAACCAAATGGCTATTAAATAGATAGTTAACTGGATAATTGTTAAATAGTAGGTTGATTTATTTTTTTATTACTTAATTAATGAATTGTTACTATTTTGCAATAATTCTATTATAATTTAATTAAAGTTATCTCAAAATTATATTGCTACAATAACAATTTATTAATAATTATAGTGATGATATTATTACTATTTTGTAACTAAAAGTTGTTACAATATAGTTATGATTTGTTTATTATTTTTTTAAAAGAGTTAGTGACGATGTTATTATTAAAACAATAATTTAATTGTTACTAAATGGTTGAGATTTTGTTATAACATAGTAAAAACTATTAAATTATGATTGAATCTTTATGATTTAATCATAAAATCGCAATGATTATATGATTGATTGTCAAAATTTAATAGGTTTCAATAAAATATTACTTAAAAAATCATTAAAGATTATAAAAAACTTATAACAAATTTAAAAAATTTATATTCAAAAATATTTTTTATTCAATTATAAAAAATATTATCAATTTGTTATATGAATTAAAACAAATTTATTTAATAAAATATTTGTTTATATATTACAGTACCCTACCAAAATATTGTGAATACTTTTTAAATTTTTATTATTTGAAATTGGACAAGTAAATATAACACGAAATTTTGTTATATGTTTAATAAATCTTAAGGTATTACTTGCTAGAATTTCATGCAGTTTTGTTAGGTTGCACAAAAGTTATGTAAAAAGCATAACAACTTGCAGTTTTTGGAACTAGCTAATAATTGATCTTGAATTTTTTTTTTAAAAAATCGAAATTTATAAAAAATCAAATTCTTGTTAAAATCATTTCAAACTTCACTCAAATGTTGTATGGCATATAAGTAAAATTATATAATATTAAAGGACACAGTTATATAATAATATGATATAATTAACTTAATAAAGATTATCTTCTAGATGAATACAAAAAGATAATAAAAGAAGAAATCAAAGGGTATCAAAGAAATTGCAACAAAGGAAAAGAAAAAGAAGACTCAAAACTAAAAATGCCATTAATTACAAACTTGGAGTGCACAAGAAACTATATAGTAAGGGGAATTCTGACTAAAGAGATAACCCGATATATATACATGTTGCTGAAATTTGTAGATCCTTGATGCAATTGACGCAATTATTTGACGCAATTAATTGAGTCACTATTAAAACATATAAATAATTGAGTCATGATGCAATTATTTTTGAGGATTTTGGGAATTGAGTCAACAGCAAAATAATTTACGCCACATGTATACCAATATACAGTATATATCAGTTTGCAAAGGAAAAAATAAAAGAAGTATACAGAAGAATTGTTGAGAGAACAACAAAAGTAATCAACGAGTTATGGAAAAAAAGATGTAAAGAAATCATAAATGGAAAGAAATAAACAATATCAGCAGAGCAGACAAAAGAAAGCAATGACGCAGATCATACCAAACAGAAATTGAAAGAGACAGAGAAAAAGAAGAAATAATAGCAAATAGAAAAAAGAACCTAGGGAGGAAATTGCTGGAAAGATAGGTTAAAAACATAAACAAAATAACGAGAAACAAATATTTTAATTTATATACTAGTGATATTAACAATAGTAATGCCTTGGCATGTTAGTTTCAACCTCTATCCATTAGAAAAAGTTGATAGTAACAGCCGATATCTAGAAAACCTTGATATAGTTTAGCATACACTTATCAATTAATGTTATAGCATAGTTTATATATAAAAATATGTACGAATATATGTAAATATTAACTTTAATAAAGTTTGCTAAGCAAGATTAAGCTAGTTTAAAAAAAAATAAATAAATAAAAATTATCTTCTCATGGACAATGAATAGCAACAGAGATTTGATGAAAAGCTAAAAAAGTGTGATAGTTTATGATCACCAGCGAGAAAATTTGGTTTGTGCTATTTTAACTATTGTTGAATACAGTAAATTTGTCATGTAGAATGTTGTAAGTGGGTTTCATTAACTAAATATTATTGAGGCAAAAAAGAAAAGAACCGGATGTTCCAAGATTCTTTCTTTTACTAATTACAAAAACTTAAAAAATTTAGTTACTAATGGCAACCACCATTTTAATCTTACTCAAGTTACCAACCTTTATAATTGGGCCTCTTGTTCCACTTGAATCTTCTGTTATCAGTACCTTATATGTTGAGACATTCCAAAAATATATTCTTTCCATTCTAAAAAATTTTTCATTGAGTGATCGTGGTCATTCATCTTTTAACAAGACAATGCAAGACCTCATATTGCAAAACCTGTAAAAGAATTCATAAAAAAAAAACAAATTAAATTGATAGATTGGTCTCCTTAAAGCTTTAACCTTAATCCAATTGAAAACTTGTAAACTAAAGTTAAAAAATCTTTATGTTGCGAGCTGAAGCCAAATAATATTAAAAAGTTAAATAACCTTATTAAAAAGTTGTGATCTAGAATATCATTTAAATATTGTTATTGGTTGGTTACTAGTATGCCTGATCAGATTGTCACTTGCGTTGTTATCAAGAGAGAATTTACAAAATATTAAAATCTTATTAATTTTTTTTACTTAAATTTTTGGTTAATAGAAAAAAATTAAATTTTTGATTTTTTCTTTATAACTTTTGTGCAATTTAATAAAATTAAATAAAAATTTAATAACTAATACCTTAAAACTTTTTGAACATGTGATAAAAATTTTGTGTTATATTTACTTGTTCAATTTCAAATAATAAAAGTTTAAAAGGTATTTACAATATTTTGATAAGGCACTATATATTATTAAAATAATTAATAAAAACTATTGAAATAATTTGTAAAAATTTTAAATTCAAAGAATTTTGTTTTTTAAGAGAAAAGAATTTATGATAAAATAAATAAATAAATTTTATTTTGCTTGTTTTTTATTAATTTTTTATTAATATTACAATATATAAATTCAGTAGTTTAGATAATTTAAACAGCCTAAATAATATATTATAAAAAATATTATATAAATAGTAGCCAATTATATAATTTTTAAAAAATTTATTGGTTAGTTTTCGAATAATTTATTATTGTAATTACTTGTATTTTTAATTTTGTGTTTTAATAAAATATTATTATTTTATTAAATACTTTTCAATTATAAAGATTTTTAAAAATTATTTATTATTTTTATAATATTTATAAAAGATTATTTTTAAAATAACAAATAATTCTATATAATTTTTAATTTTTCTAAAAATTACTGTTTGAATATTAAATCAAAATTATTTTGATTACAATATTATTTATATTATTTTATTATTTTTTTTTAGTCTATAATCAAATTAAAATCATTTATTTAAAAAAATAGCAAGTTTTTTATAATTACTTATTATTTTTTAAAAAAATTATAGCAAAATATTAACTTTGTAATAATTAAATTTAATAATAATTTTTATTAAACCTATTTACATAATTACGTATTTTTAAAATTAATTATTTAATTAATTAACTATTAAAAATTGCAAACTTTTTTTTTTAAAAATCATTATCAAAACAAAATATTTGAAATTGATTTTTAATGTTTTTTTAACTAAAAATTATTTAAATTTTTTATATTATTAATTTATTTTGTATGTTGTAATTATATAAAATAAAAATTTCGGATTTAAGCTAAAAGTAAATAAAACTTGTTAGAAAATTAAAAAAAATAAAACATATACGCATATATTTTTTTAAAAAACAAGGTTCGTTGCTTATTCATTAATCAAAAAATTATATAAATTTTATTATTTAAACAAATAAAAAAAATTTTTTAGTCATTTGACAAAAAAAATAAAATCAAAATCATCTCGATTTATATCTTCAAATATCTGATGATAAAATAAAAGATTGAAATGTTTGTTAGATATCAACGATGTTTTAAAAAATTTGTTTTCTGAAGCTGTTTACTGCGTTGATTTGTATTTTTTGTTAACTAAAATAAGCATTCTTAATAGATGGTTAAAAAAATTGTCGATTGTTCTTAATTTGAATTATATTTTAATTCCCTAAAGTTTATTTATTTATTCATTTACGATCAATTAAGTTGATGTTTCGGTTAACCTAATTTCGCCTGGACATGTGATCGCACACCTAGAATCGTCAATCCTTTAATTAATGTTATTATTATTAACATCATGATTATCATGTCCGCTTGGCGAGCCGATGATTTTGACTCATTGTTTCTTTTTCTATTGTAACATTCACAAACCGGTTCGTTACAACATATGGATACGCGATTTAAAAGGGAATCCAATATTTTATCGTCAAACACGAATAAATTTTGTATTATTTTTTTTTTTCTTTATTTCTACCAAGCCTAATTGGATTAGAATTAAACTACTAAATTGTGAGATAAGTTTATTATTTATTTATTTTTTGTGTGATAAATATTGTATAAATATTACGATACCCTTGGCTATAGTGTGGATGCTCTAAGATAAGCATGTGTGTGAATTATTTGTTTTACAAAAGAAAAGAAAAAAGAAAACATGATTTAAGCTACACTTTGTATTCATAGTCATCTGATATCGAATTGAAATTGGTTCCGAGGGTTTTGTTGTTTTTCAAAAGCAAGGACGGTGGTACACGGTGATGCATATAAATTTCATTATAAAGGCTTGACAAATTGGTTGCAGTTCTTAGAAGGTTTTTTGGTCATGTATTACAAATATCGGATTCAATGACATAAATGGTACAACAGCGTCAAATCTATTGAGGTCCCTTTCTTCCAACGGAACGTGACCACGGAGACACCTGATTTGACTACAGATTTAATTACAGATTTACATTGTGCAGGAATGAGGTATGCACTTATCACCCCTGCCTCTTTAACGACATGTTGATACCAGCGGCAATGAATCACGGCATTTCTCCCTAACTTCCAATGTTCAGGCGTGAGACGTTGGTGTATGATGAAATTACGGGAAACCCTCTCGGGAGGATGATTTACTTGTCCAATACAATATAACCAAATATAAATAATTAAAGAAAGGACCCTCTCCGACTCAGAGCATTGGAAACATCCGAGAATATCTTTTTTTTTTTTTTTGACAAGTGAATCAATCAAACAATCATCTTACAAACAACGACAATATGACTGATAAAGGAATGGTCAATATTTGGACACAACTATTTTTCCCTGCGTGGGTGAGAAAGGCTTTTTCTTTATCTCTAGGGTTCAAAGAGGCTTACCTTCTTTGTATAACCGGCTGAAACATTTTTTGCAATAAATTTACTTCTTAAAAAATTTTTTTCATTCAACCTGCGATCAATTAATTAATCCATTCAAATAGATTATGCGATTTTTTTTCCCAGCGATTCTAGAAAAGGTCCTTCGATTGGGTGGATCAAACGTTGATGCAAATAGTCTATCGGGATTCCAATAATTGATTGGTGTGACTGGTGTGCAAGTAAATCCAAATTATCAGAAGGATGCGGCAATAATTTATCCATGTTAATTCCTTGCAGACATCTCGCTAACCGTTAAAGAATCTTTTGATTGCCTTTGCATTTGCCCATTTATCCCAATTCATCCTTTTCCTTCTGTCTCTGCTCGACTTCGCGAATTACCTTTTTACAAGAAAACTAACCCCGCAAATATTTTAAAGGCGCATCACTTTTCCTTAAAGATAAGCGAGCGAATGATTGATGTACGTCACCATGCATTCGCCTCTCGATCGTCAATTTGCCATTGGCCGCTTCGTTATCTATCAGGTGTTTTTATCGGTTATCAGCTCATTATGAAATCTAAACTTTATTACAAATTTAACGGTGTTAAAGGAATTACTGTATATTTCCGTGAACAAGCAACCGCGACAAAATCATAAATCACATATTTTGCAAGGTGCATGATTTATGCCATCGTGTGTATGCAATTGAATTCAACTGTTATTGGGCAAATTTTATTTTGTTTGTCGTTGACCGGATGCCCAAAGTAAATCCTCCATTGTACCTTAAAAAAAAAAAAAAAAAAAAAAAAAAAAAAAAAAGAATCTCATGTCACTCCATTCTTCTTTCTTCATTCTCCACCGCCTGTTGCTTATTCTAGGAAAAGGATAGAGTCTGGTGGCCAATTTAACCATTTGAGATTTTTCTGCCAATCCCAAGTTAACATGTCGACGGACTATCGGACTATCTTGGTCTCGTCAATCACAGGTGTCGTGAGTGATTTAACCAGTGCGTCACTAAACCCGAAAATTATTTTAAAAAATCCGGAGATTGTATGATCTTGACGTAATTTCTATATAATTCCAGGGACCACACACACATATGGCGCCATGATATTATATATAAAGGGTCAGATCTCATAAAATGTACAGTGTATATATATACATGTGTACACACTTATACTGTATATATATACACATTAAATCATTAAATCAGGATCCACCGATATTCCTTGAAAGCTGTCAATTAGATACAATAAACAACAACAATTTAAATTCAACAATACCCTTAATGGCGTACGCACGCACACACACGCACGCGCACTTTTCCTGATGAATCTTGGTGTGGCGAAGCGGTTTTTTTTTTTTTTCTTAAGAAGAAAAAAGGGATTCACTTAAAGTGAATAAAATTGCACGTGAAGGGACGACAGATGACTCATGGCATTTCGAAGATTGACCAAATCGTCGCATGCTAATTGGTATTTATATATATGTATTAAGAAATAACCGGGAGGCTAGTTTATCCCGTCATCTTCGGCTCATCTTTGCTTCCTTTGGTTCTCGAGAATATCATTCGCTCGTTCGAAGCGTAATTAATACTGCAACAATTATGATGATAATATAATAATTATAATTATAGTACGTTGATCTCGCCACGGTTAATGCTATGGTTTTTAGGCAGTTGTGGTTTCGGTTATTATGCTTCATGCTTCTACATGCGAACGTATGTGTATCACACGAATTGTTCCCTTTACATGATCAATTGTTGACTTCAAAAAGTTGTTATATTATTGATATTATTGTGTCACCCTTAGTGCAGTGTGTGTTACTCTATCGCGGTGTTCTGAAAACGTGCGAAGTGTGGCTTTTACCAAATTCAGTTTAAAAACTATGTCTTACAGCGTTTTGACCTGCTGACTTCACATGTTCCAAATTTTATATTCTAGTCAGCCCACATGTTAATAACTTTTTCATATGCGTTTGACCATCTCATAATATTGTTTGTCACCGTGTTATTACATCCTACATATATCTTTGAGTATTATATATACACTATTTTTTATATATTGTTTGTTTAAATTGATGATTTTCAGAATCTAAACTCATATGAATATCGTGCACCCTTTGCATAATGCAACCAAAACAATTTTGCGCCGTCATCCTTTTTTTTATCCTCTCTAATTCCTCTACAACTTTCCCCATCCTTCTTTCGCATGCCTTTTTGAACTTTTTTTTTTTTTTTATTATTGTTGTTTTATTAACTGACTACTTGTTTAACCAAAGAGACATTCTGGAGATATAAAAAAAAAAATCTTTTTTTTTTTTTCTCTTTCCCTGTGTATTCTATCTATCTTCAACTCTTGTACTTTTAACTCCGTATATCGTATATTATAAATAGATACTAGTTTTTTTTATTCGTTCTTCGCTTTTTATCTACACTCTTGACTCGTCTCCTATATTTCGGGTTCTATTTCTTCACGTAAACCTTTTCATAATATCGAAAAAAAAAATTTATTAAGTAGAAAAAAAAATTAAAAAAAAAAATGAAGTACACTCCACCACCACCAACTCTTCCACCAATTACTACTGTTGAAAACGGCATCGAGTATAATTCTAGCAATGGCGACATAACTCGCATTAAGCAAGAAAAAGATGTCTTTCCTTCCCTACCTCCAATTCGTGCATTGAACGACAACGACAACAATAATAATAATACCAACAGTAACAATAGCTCTAGAATGTCCATAAATCAATTATGTAATGACCCCGACGAAGACGTTAAAAATGCCGCAGCGGTATTAGAAAAAATGAAAGAAACCGAAAACATGAAACAAACCTCTCTCCCACCAATCGGTACGCAGTCTCTAAAAGTTTCATTGCAATCTGTCACTTTGTCAACCGTGTCCTTTACACCCTCTCGTTCTTGTCTAACCAAACTTCTCACTTCATACCTCCTTCCTTTTAGAAACGACACAACTACCTCAAGAAGGATCGACAAACTCGGACGGTTTCATCTCCCGATTTCCGTTTATGCGGAGAGCTTATGAACAGGGTAAAAACTCATCACCATTAATCAAATATACAACTGAAATGGTATCTAGAATATCTAAGCCTGTGATTGAAAAGATTCCCCAATTGGCCCAGTTAGATCATTACGCGTGTCGTGGTTTGGATAAACTTGAAGAAATGATGGATAACAATTCTAATAGTAACAATCACAATAATAATAATAATTACAATAATAGTAATAACTTACACGCGGCCATTACTGATGGGGATAATCTATCGTATGGACCTTATAATGAAGATAATTTGATGGGGGGTGACATTGAAAATGAATCTCGGAAAAGAAAAGTACGAGATGAGCCCGCGAGAGATTCGCCGCCTTCCTACAGAAGCCCCCCATCGCGAATGCATAGAGTGTCAAATTCAAACGGTTCACAGGATAGCGCTTCTTATGTTTCCTACACTTATAATAATAGCAATAATAATCATAATAATCACAATAATAATAATAATAATAATAATAATGATAATAATAATACAGTATCAACGACTACAACGTCCTATACTCCTCGTTGGCAACAGGTGCTCGTTGGGGCCGGTGCTGCCGTCGGAACTGCTCGTGCTGTTGTAAGCGAAGAGTCAATGAAGAGTCTTCGATATTGCTTACAATGGTTACAAGTGAGTATTCGTTTTTGAATTCGTTCGATCGTGGGCGACTCTCCGTGAGTGCGACATTTTATCTTATCATTTCTTTCCTTTTTTTTTTTTTAAAAAAAAAAAATAGTATGCGACTCAACACATAGAACATCAAATTGCCATATTACGTGATATCATTTTTAAACTCTCAAATCCCTCGGCAGACGGCGTCATGATACAATCGAGCGCCCCATCAACACTAGCAGCAATTAAAAAGGGAATTGTCGATAACCTTCGGAAGGTTATTGACATAGTTTCCAAATACGCTAGTAAATGCTTGCCAGATCAAGCGAAACAGAATGTAAGGAGTTTTATATTGAGTTTACCCACTCGTTGGGCCACCATCAATCACAGCGATTTTTCCGCAACCGCTTCCCCAGTCTCATCTCCGCGGTTGGCCCCTATCAACACTTATCCAAATCATCAAACTGCTGATTACGCGCGTCGTCTGCTCAGCTTAGCCACTGAATCCCTTGATATGCTCCGTAGGGTAGGTGGCATTTTTGGTGAAACTGTGGAGCGTGCTGAAGCATGGGTTGAACGCCTGAGAGCTGTTGGTGTGGCCAGCGGTGGATCAAGTTCCATGGACGATGTTCAATTAGATGGTATGCCACCGATAGGTTGGCCGTCCCAGCAGAATGGTGAGGCATACCCATACAGTCAATCATCCTCCATTTCGCACCCCCGTTCCCGCAGGTCTTCCAACTCCGTTCGTATGAATCACCGTAAATATCCCCGTACCACACCCCTCGACGATGACGAGGAATCGATCATCAATAATCTATCAGATGATTCTGACGAGTCGGAGGTTGAGAATATGCGCATGGAGGATAATCCTTTGTATCGTTCGAATTCCGTAAAATCATCGCCGCAACACGGTGGGTTGAGTAGCGGCAAGAAGAGAAAAAAGTCTGGGAAAAAAGATGACAAAATGGATCTCTACTAAACATTTAGACGATTTTTCAAAGGAATATTCTTTTTTTTTTTTCTTTGAGATGTTAGCATGTTAATTATTTTTATTAGTACATTGTTATCGTTACCACCATACATTACAATTATGAACCCCCCATCCCGGCGTTCT
>CAJVPV010002387.1:0-13240 GCA_910591835.1 Acaulospora morrowiae
TATTTAATAACTCAATAAAAAAGAATTTTTTACTTATGCTTCTATTTGTAAGAAAAAAAATAGTAATTGAGAGCTTTTAAATAAAATATTAATTACTTAATTTGAATAAATATTCATCGATTTAGACCCCTGTTTCCTAAAATAATTATTGTTAAAAAAAAATAATTATTTGTATTTTTTATATAATTTAATAACTAAGAATTTTTTATTAATATATATATTTGTAAGAAAAAAAGTAGATATTAAGAGCTTTCGAATAAGATATAGAGGTTTGAATTTAGATAGATATTCATAAAGTTAGACCCCTGCTTCGTGCAGATAATCATTATAAACATGAAGAAAAATTTTTTTTTAAAACTTATTTATCCATTCTAAATTATTAAGACAACTTTTATTATGATAACCTATATTTTTTTAAAAGCCCTGGTTTTGGGCTACATAATATAGTAAAATAAAAAAAAATTATTAATTTTTTTCATCAAGTTATTCTAGTTCAAGGTTGAATATTCAATAAGCGAATTTGTAAAAACAATTTTTACATTTAATACTTTAATCAATTCTATATTACTGAAGCAGTTTTTATTATAATAAATCTATATTTTTTTAAAAGCCCTGGTCTTGGACTATATTATTATAGTAAGATAAAAAAAATTATTGATTTTTCATCAAGTTATTCTAGTTCAAAGTTGAATATTCAATAGACAAATTTGTAAAAACAATTTTTACATTTAATACTTTAATCAATTCTATATTATTGAAGCAATTTTTATTATAATAAACCTATATTTTTTAAAATCTTTGATATTTAGCTATCTAAAGATGATGAAATATAAAGTATTAGAAGTGTTTTTATTGATATCAGACAATTTAAATTTAATATTTATACTAATTTATTTTGTTATAATTATAAATTTTAAAATTGTATCAAATTAAATAATTGCACCAATATCATGTTACTCCAACATAATTGCATTAATTAGAAATTATCAAGTCACATGATTGTGTCATATGCATTTAATTGCACCAAAATTGTATAATTGCATCATAATTATATCATGCATCACATTAATTGTACCATTGTAAAAATTTTAAATAATTGTGTCACCAGTAAATCAATTTCTACCACATGTATACTTTATACACTTCTCTATTCTAGCATTACTTACTGTGCCACTAAAAAAAATCCTCAATCTTTTTTGACATCAAAAACTGAAATTAGTTTACCCCCTTCAATTGATCGATATCTGGCAATCATCCAATCAAAATTCATTACGTCATCCAAATCACAATAACAAAACTGGTTCAAACTGGTTCACCAATCCAACAACAACAATAACAACAATCGGCTCAAACTGGTTCACTTATCCAATCACCACCAATACAACAACAACTATCACAATAAACAACTTCAAGTATATTCTACTATCCATATCAAAAAAAGAAGTATCAACAAGTTATAAAGAACTGGCAATCTGGGATAACGAGCCTGGCAAAGTGTTCTCTTGGAAATTCAACTTTTATTTTCATAGATTTTATAATTTACTCGACTTAGTTTTAGTTTTAGTTGCTTTTATTTTTTTCTCAAATTTCAAAAATATAAAAACTTTTTTTTTGAGTAGATAGACATAGTCGCTACTTGGCCTTTGTTTAACAATTAGTATTGTTTAAAATTTCTTTTCTGTACTAGTTAAACATCATACTAGTAGACAAGCTAGCATTTAACTTATTGTATACTTTTGTACCTAAGAGATGTTATTTCTTTTTAAAATGTGTATCATGATATATATGAAATAAATAAAGAAATAATGTTTATTTACTAAAAAAAAAAATAAATAATAATTAATTAATATTATTTTGAAATGTTCTATAAAGTTTTGAGAGATTTTGAAAAGTTCCAGCACATTTCAGGAAGTTTGAAGTGTTCTCAAGTATTTTAAGATATTTTGGTTATATGTTATATGGTATAAAAAAGCAGAAAAATAGTTACAGTATATTCATATAAATAAGGATTCTGGCTTTTTTTTAAAGATTCTTGAAGATTATTGGTTAATAAAAAATTGTTCAGAGTATGGAACTATATTTTACTTAATTTATATTATTGTTAACTAAAATCTGATTTTAATTTTATAGTAAATTATTATATTAGTTTTTAATTATACAAGAATTAAAATTGATATTATAATTTATAAAAGAATTTTGATTTGTTTAAAGGTAATTTTTAAGCTAATTAAATTTATAAAATCAAATGTTTTGAAAATATTAAAAGAGATAATTCAGTATTTATTGTTAAAGTTGTTGATGATTTTCAATTTGAAGAATATAATAGTTAAAAATTTCATAATGCTTTTATTTTTAAGATATGCAAATAAATTATTTGAAAAAATAATATTTTTGCAAATAATATTGGATAATTTATTAATAATTATTGTAAAAAATTTTTTACTGATTTTGATTAAAGAAATAAAACAGGTGTTTGTTAATTTATGACTCCATATAATTTTTTTAATTAAAAGTATAATAACAGAATACTTCTAATAGGCAGATAGATTGCCAAGATTTAAAACTAAATTGAATAATTTTTTGAGATAGTTTTTTGTTACTAGACCCAAGTTAATTCATATTTATAAAATATTAGAGTGAATTTAGGGATTTTTGTTTTGAATAGAAGAAAAAGTATTGTTGATTTTTTTAGATATAATTTTAACTATAAATTATTGTGTTCAAAAAATCTAAATTTAATATTAGTATTATAAAAATTATTGTTAAGAGGGCTTATAGTATATACTTATAATTTCAAGTTGAAAAATATGGGATTAAGAATATTTTCAAAGTGGTCAGTAATGATTTTTATTAATTTGTTCGGGTCATCTTATAGCTGATCACTATCAGAAAAATTAAAAGATCTAAGAATGATTTGAGATCTCCTAAAGTTTTTTTATTGTTTTTTTGAGTTTTTTCAAAAGTATGATAATTTTTTTCTATATATTCTTTAATTTTATCAATGACTATCTGTTTAATAACCTTTTTAAGAAACTTAGTAAATAGTGAATAGTTAATATTATTGTTAAGTATAGTGGCTACTAGTGAAAGAGTTTTCTAAGTATTCTATATAAGTTTGTTATTGCTTTTTTTATTGCTTTAATATTGACATTGTATTGAAAAAAAATATTGCTTGGTACTAATAGTATTTTTTGTTTTCTTGCTGAAATATTATCTGTAGTAACTCTTTTGATTATTAGATTAATTATTTTTAACTTAAGATTTTGTTAATCAAGTTTGTTATATATATATAAATGTGTTTTTTGTTGATAGCTTTAGCTATATCAATTAAATTTAAAAGGTGATTGTAAATTTGCTATTTGTAATAGGAAGTTAAGACATTTATGAAATATAATACTCTAGAATAGAAGTTGAAGTTTCTAATAATTATTAAATATTTGTTTTTATATTGATTTATAATTTTAAAGAAAATCATTCTTTCGCAAAATATTAATCAAAATACTTATTAAAAGGCTTAGCAAAATCCTACAAAAAAATAATGTCTTACAAAAAACCAACTTTGCTGGACTCCCAAACCAAAGCACATTTGAACCAATTCAAATAATAAACTCTATATATAATACTAAAAAACTTTCACACGAAGAACTCTGGATTTTTTCACTCGATATCAGCACAGCTTTCAACTCTGTTAATTTAAATATGCTCAAAAAATCCATGCAGAGACTTCATATCACTGACTCTTTTATCAAACTTTCTCTCAATATTCTTGAAAATCACACATATCAAATTATTACCAACACAGGACTAACATAACAAATTACTATTCCTGATGGAATTGATCAAGGAGAAACGCTTTCTTCTTTTTAATGGATTATTTTTTATGATCCTCTCATCTCTATCCTCACACAACAAAAGTCACAACTTCTAAAGAGAAAATTCAATCAAATCTAAACATCACTTCAGAATTTTTTGAACTTAACGATATCAAAGCAAACTCTTCAAAAACAAAACTTATTGTATTAAACAACTCATCATCTAATAAAAGCCTAACACAAATTAATACAACTATTCACCCAACTCAAAAGAAAGAACCAGTCAGAATTCTTGAAATCTGGATATTAGGACACAGTATCGTTGTTCCTAACCATATTAAAATAGCAAAAAAAATTAAAAACCTAGCACAAGCCCTTAGTTAAAAATACACAACAGGTCCAATGGCCACATATATATACAACAAAATTCTCCTTTCATGCATTGAATTTAAACTCCAAGCAACCTTTTTAACTCCAAATATGCTTAAAAACTTTCAAAGAAAAATTGATTCTATAATCAAACACAAATTTGAAATCAAAAGAACACTTTCTCAAAACTGGTTCTACAATCTTAATATTTTCAACATCAAACCAATATCCGATCTACAATTTGAAGTTCTAATTTCCAATCTTCAATATTCACTTACCAATCCAACAATATCTCCATTCAAGGAACTTGAAATAAAAACTATTCAAAAACACAATTGTCAACCTCTTTGCATCCTCAAAAATAATCCAGTTCACATACATAACACTACAACATTCTCTATCTTCTAGCACATCAATATGATATAACTTTCTGTCCAACTTCTCAATGTTTTCACAAATTCCCAGGAGGTTCTACCTCAATTTATTCCATCTTGGGCTCACATAAAAAATGGTCAGTCTTTGCCAAACAACTCTAAAAAAAAGAAATATACTATATCAAACAACTTCTCAACTTTGACAACAACCAAATTACAAAATAGAACCATATCTCTACAAGACTTGGATATAATATTCAAGGCAAAATACCTCTATAGTATACAATCATTTCTCAAAATCAATATACAACAAAAGAAACTATTCCAGCCAAATCAAATCAAAAAAGAAAATAGATCGTATTTCTTGAAAACAATAATACTCTTATCTTTGAAAAAAACAAAAAACCAATAAAAACAATATACTAATCAATCACTGGATTTTCATCAACAATGATCCCAACCAATCCATCATCCTTTCAAAATGTACTGGCTGTCAACACAATATTTCAAATAATTCTTATGAATGTCAACTTTTCTTAAATCAACCTTTCAACCTCTTTACCAAATCTACTGACAACAATAATATAAAAACCAGAATAACCAAATCTGACCTACTCAATACACTTCTCTTCAATCAATCAAATGAACTCTCAAATCTACCACAAATACTTATTCCATTAGATATTCAAGAATCACTAATCCAAAAACATATTTCTATTTCTTTACAAGAAATTCTCAAAACAATAAACTTTCCCTCTGACCCAAATTCTGAAATTCTTCTAACTTACAAATATCTTACCAATTCAACAACAATAACATAGAATTTTATCCATCACAAAAAATCTTATACAATAAACTTTGCTCTCTCCCCTTATCTATCTCTTCTCTACTCTCTAATTCTTATTCTCCTTATTAATAATACAAAACAAATAACTTTCTTTTGCAAATATCCCAAAATCTCTAATGAACTTTTAACACCACTACCAACCAATCATCGAAAAAAATACAAATTTCCATTTGCTTCAACCATTAGCAATATCCACAATATTATTCAATGTTACAAATATCCTGCACTTTCTATAAGCCCATGTCAGCAATAACAAATATAAAATCACATAACACAACCATATCACAGCTTAACATTATTAATCCCTTTCCTTTACTTTACATTCTTTCAAATTTTCAAAACAATCTACTTCCCCAACTTGTAATTACATCAAAAAAATAAACAAAACAATCCAGCTAGTTGATATAATTTATTCAAATAGAGCAAAAATTATTTTCAAATCAGATTTTTCACTCCTCCTACAAACTTTAACATTCCTCAAAAATTATCACTTCCAACTACACAAGCACAATCCAAACTCTATAACTTCTATCTGAAAATCCTCTCCAACACACTTCCAATCAAAACCCACTTATATTCCCCTTTCCACACTTATTGTATATACTAATGATCTTTGTCTATGCTGTAATATGTCTCCTAAAACGACACATCATGTCTGGCTTTGCAAGGAAAGTCACCTAGCAATAACTAAAATTCTTAATAACACTATAGCCCAGGCCACACTTACCTTCAGGAAAAATAAAAACTTTGATCCAAAAATCTTTTAACAACTTGTCAATTCTCCTCTCTCCTATATAAATCTAGCTCTTTGACTTTCAAACATCAATTTCTGCTTCAAAAATCTCAAACCATTTACCACAGATTTAAAAACATTTAGTGAACTATAAAATAACCTTCTCAATACAATTTACCAGGAAATTTGGATTCCCAGAAACAAAAACATAATCAAAGAGGAAGAAATATATAATATCTTCTGATCTGACAAACTAAGGAAAAACAATTCAACACACTCTTCAAATACAAAACCAAGAGAAAAAACTCATTAGCAAACAATTTTCCCAATCCTAATCCAAACAAACTTATTAATATAGTTACCAAAACATATTTGGAAAATCTATCCATGCCCTTCTCGAATAAAATAAATTATTAAGGAGGCATTAGCCCACCAAGCATAGATAGTTCCTTTTGTTTTCCTTTTCATAAAAGGTTTTTTTACAAAGTATATCTATATGATAGTAGGCTAACATATATAGTAATGTATCTTAAAATCTAAACATTAATTATGTAACAAATATTTCTTACTCAATTAATAAAGATCATGAGAAATGCCTCACTTAACATTGCCTCACTTAACATTAAAAAAAAAATAATTTTAAAGAAAATCAAATAGCCTCAGATCTGTTTGTTTTCTTATAAAGCAAATAAATTGAAATAATAATAATATTCACCCTGGATTTGAATTTAAGATAGGCAGTATTCCATATTTATATTTAGTATATGTATTGAAAATATGATAGAATATCTTTATGATGAAAATTATATACATGCTATTGTTAACTGTTGAATTAGATTTACTTGAAATAATAATCTTGTTATTAATTCTGTTAGTTAAAAAGTTGTTTATTATGGTTTTGATTTTTATATAGCATAAGATAGCTCTTTTATTTTTAACAGAATCAATTGTTTTATTGAGTTTTTTTTTTAATTTAAGTCTTGAACATTAAATATAAAGATTGTAAGCAGATTTTTAATGTTTTGAAAAAAGTTAAGTTATAAGAATGATGAAATAAAGAAAAGTAGAGAGTTGAATATATTTGTAATTATTATAATTAGAAAAAATATAAAAAAAAGTTAGTCCTGAATTAGGTAACTTTTTTTAAATAATAAATATTGATAAGAAATTGTTAAAGTAAAAATCGGTCTTAAATAGATTTATAGCATTGATTAAATTACCAATCTTTGATTAATAAAAATATTATATTAATATCAATTTTTTCTGTGTTTTTTAGCTTCTATCATTGATAATAAGTTTTTAAAGACAAATAAAATCCATTTTTGTGAAATTGAACTATAATAAGTATTTTTAATTTTTTTAATTGTTCATAAAAAGATTAACAAGTTTCTATATAAATATTTTTTATAATGTTAAGTAAATTATTAAGTTTATTTATGTTATTTGGAATATAAGAATCTTTTATTTTAAATTAGATTTTCTTGAATCCATTTGAATCTAATAGTAACTTAAAAAGAATTTTTGCTTAAGTAATTAAATAAGGTTTTTAATATTTTTTATAATTGAAAAAAATCAAGTTATTTTTACTATACCAGTGAATTGATAGAAGAGGATATTTAACTTGAATATAATTTATTAAAAGTCATCTAATAACAAAGTTATTATTTTGAGAAGTTTTACTATTGAAAAATTGCTTTTGAATTATTTTCACAAGAAAATAGTATACAAGTTCAAAGGATAGATTTTTATAAAATAAATATTAAGTTGTTTTTTATAGGAAAGCTTGAAGTAGAAATCATGCATTTTGCTGAGAATATAATAATAATCTTTTAGTTTATTAATAAGATTTTTGAAATTTTTAAGACTGCTTCATTTTATAAAAGAAAATAATACTTTATTATTAATTTAAAATCTATGAAATTGTTAGAAATAATTAATTTTTATATGAAAAATAAGATAGAAAACCAATTAAAGCTATAATAAGCTTTGAGACTACTAATTATTATAATGGTTTTTGGCAAGTCTGTCACTAATAAAAGCTAAGATTCTTATAACAATAGTAAATATTTATTTGATAAGACAAAATTAATTATGGCAAAAAGATTTACTAATTGTCTCTCTCTCTTTATTAATAATATAGATTCTTTTTTTTAAGTGTTAAGTAAAGCATTTTTCATAATCTTTATTAATTGAATAAGAAATTTTCATTATATAATTAATGTTTAGATTTGAGATATATTGCTATACATATTAGCCTACTACTATATAGATATATTTTGTGAAAAATCTTTTATAAAAAGGAAAACAAAAGAAACTATTTATATTTGAAGAGCTAATGCCTCCTTAATAATTTATTCTATCTGAAAAGAGTATGGATAGATTTTTTGAAAATGTTTTAATAACTATATTAATAAGTTTATTTAAATAAAGAGTGGGGAAGTTATTCGTTAAAATGTTTTTTTTCTTGGTTTCTGTATTTAAAGAGCATGTTGGATTGTTTTTCTTTAGTTTGTTAGAGCAGAAAATATTATATATTTCTTCCTTTTCAATTATATTTTTGTTTCTAGGAATCCAAATTTCTTGATAAATTATATTAAGCAAATCATTTTGTAATTCGCTAAATGTTTTTAAGTTTGTAATAGATGGCTTGAGATTTTTAAAACAGAAATTGATATTTAGAAATTCAAAAGCTAGGTTTATACAAAAGAGAGAAGAATTGACAAGTTGTTAAAAATTTTTTAGATCAAAGTTTTTATATTTTTGAAGATATATATGGCTTGAGTTAGTGTTGCTAAGAATTTGAGTTATTGCTAGGTGGCTTTTCTTGTAGAGCCAGACATGATGTGTTGTTTTGGGAGACATATTATAGTATAGACAGAAATTGTTAGTATATAAGTATAGAAGAATGAAGTGTAAGTGAGTTTTGATTAGAAGTGTGTTAGAGAGAATTTTGAGATGGAAATTATAAAATTTGAATTGTGTTTATCTAGTTGAAAGTAACAAGTTTTTAAAGAATATCAGGGTTGTAAAAGAAGTGAGAAATCTGATTTGAAAATGGTTTTTGCTCTTTTGAATGAATTATATCAACTAACCAGATTTTTTTGTTTATTTTTTTGATATGATTGTGAATTAGAAAGAGTAGATTATTTTGGAGGTTTTATAAGATATAAAGTAAAAAAAAGAAGTGATAATGTTGAGCTGTGGAATAACTATATTATGTAATTATGTGTTTATTATTGTTGAAGTGGGTTTATAAAAAGTGTAGAATACTTGTAATATTTGGATAATATTATAAATGTTGCTAATGGCTGAGACAAATGGAAGTTTGCATTTTTTTTGATAATTGATTGGTAGTAGTGATAAAAGTTTATTAAAGATTTTGAAATGTTTGTAGAAGAAAGTTATTTGTTTTATATTATTGATAAGAAAAATGAAAATTAGAGAGTAAAGAAGGAATAAGTAAGGGAAAAAGCAAAGCTTGTTATATAAAATTTTTTGTATTGAATAAAATTCCATGTTATTGTTGTTAAATTGGTAAGATGTTTATAAGTTAAAAGAATTTTGGAATTTGGATTAGAAGAAAAGTTTATTGTTTTGAGAATTTTCTATAATGAAGTAGATATGTGTTTTGAATTAGTGATTCTCAAATATTTGGTGAAATAAGTATTTGTGATGAACTTGAGAGTTTGTTTGATTGATTAAAAAGAAATGTATTAAGTAGATCAGATTTGATTATTCTAGTTTTTATATTATTGTTATTGGTAGGCTTAATAAAAAGGTTAAAAGATTAATTTGAAAGTAGTTGACATTTGTAAGAATTGTTTGAGATATTGTGTTGGTAGCCAGTGCATTTTAAAAGGATGATGAATTGATTGGGATTATTGTTGATAATAATCCAGTGATTAATTAGAATATTGTTTTTATTGGTTTTTTGTTTTTTATCAAAAATGAAAATGTTGTTTCAAAAGATGTGATCTATTTTCTTTTTTGGTTTGGCTTGGCTGGGATAAATTCTTTTGTTGTAAATTGATTTTGAAAAAGAAATGTATATTACAGAGGTATTTTGCCTTGAATGTTATACTCAAGTCTTG
This sequence comes from Acaulospora morrowiae, assembly GCA_910591835.1. Classification (NCBI taxonomy): domain Eukaryota; kingdom Fungi; phylum Glomeromycota; class Glomeromycetes; order Diversisporales; family Acaulosporaceae; genus Acaulospora; species Acaulospora morrowiae. The sequence continues at coordinate 10,227 of CAJVPV010002387.1, forward strand.
CAGAGATGTGGTTTCAGTTTGTAATTTGATTGTTGTTGAAGTTGAGAAGTTGTTCGATATAGTATATTTCATTTTTTGAGAATTGTTTGGCAAAGACCAGCCATTTCTTATGTGAATCTAGAATAGAATAGATTGAGGTGAAACCTCTTGGAAATTTGTGAGAACATTGAGAAGTTGGAAAAAAGTTGTACTATATTAATATATTAAAAGAATGGAAAATGTTGTAGTGTTATTTATGTGGACTGGATTGTTTTTAAGAATATATAAAGGTTGACAGTTATGTTTTTGGATAGTTTTTATTTCAAGCTCCTTGAATGGAAATATTGTTTGATTGGTAAGTAAGTATTGAAGGTTGAAGATTAGGACTTTAGATTGTAGATCAGATATTGGTTTGATGTTAAAGATGTTAAGATTATACAGTAGAATTAGTTTTGAAGAAGTATTTTTTCAATTTCAAATTTGTGTTTGATTTTGGAGTCAATTTTCCTTTGGAAGTTTTTAAGCATGTTTGAAATTAAAATGATGTAGATTCTTTTATATAATTAGTTCAATAATTATATAATAATTGACAATAAGAAAATGAAATAAACAAAAAAAATAAAAATAAAATAATGAATTGCAATAAACTATTATATAATATATTATCATTTTTATTATTATATTATATAATTCATTGATCTTGATAAATAAAAATAAATTATGTAATATAGTTCAAACTTTTCTTTGATTATATTATATTTTCTATTATAGTATTTCATACTTTTCATATGTGCCATTTATTATTTTAATATGTCTTGTCCTGGTTTTGAGCTTATAATACTACTTGAAAATCATTATCAATACAAATTATATCACCATTACTTTTGTTACACTATATTAACTATATATTTAAAAGAGATAATAAAAATAGAATTTGGAAGTTTTATTTTAATTAAGGCAAGAATAAGATTGAATAAAGTAAATAACTGAAAAAATTTATTCTTGATAGCTTCTTTATATTTGAAAGTCAAGATTTGATAGTCTAATTTTTCCAATAAAAAATTAAAGCTATATTTCAAAATTAAATTATTTGTTAATATTTGAGGACTGCAAAATTTATAAATTTTAAGAAAGTAATAAAGAGAACATTGTTAATAATTACATCAATTTTTTTTTGATTGCTTTGCTAATATACCGTATCTATTTTTTTTTAAAGAGCAAGATGATGATCTTTTAAATATTTTATTATAAATTTTAAACTTGAGACAAGATTTACAATTTACAAAAAAGATATACATCTCTCTAAACTTAGTAGAGTTAAATGCCAGGCTCAAAGGCCCTCCATCTATACTCTGGGCACTCCCAAGACATATAGTAAAATGAAATTCAAAACCTATATAAATGTCTTAGGTAGTGTCTAGTTTCCTAGAGGTAATTTGATTACCTAAACACATGAAAGTACTGCAGTCATATTTTTATAGATTAGCCTTCAAGTCATGAGTAGGATTAGCACCCTTGCTTTCCAAATATGGCTTGATGTATGGCAAGAGGAGTAAGTGGTGATGTTATCACCAGATTTGGTTCATAATTGTTACCTTAATACATGAAGGCACTGCAGTTATTTTATGCAGGTTGGCCTTTAAGTCACAAAAAGGATTTGGCATATCTACTGTTCAAGTGTGGCAGAAGTGTCCAATGGATAGAGTTGAAATGGTTTTCTTATAGACATTGTTACCTAACCTTGCACAAGAGACCTATATTGTTGAGGAGTAAATGATTGATGTCACCAGCTCTGTTTGCAAGGGTAACTAGAATTCCTGATCTTCATATATTGTCTTACTAAATTCCATAAGGCACAGCACCTAGAAATTCAGCCAATAATAGTATGCACCAGTTTCTTAGATGTATCTAGTCTAGCCATCAACAAGTAAACAATGCCAGATTTGATAGTGATGATCATGCCAATTTTTTGGAGGGAATAAACTATTCATTCTTTTTCTGAAAAAAACATGGAAGAGAAAAACTTGTCGAAGCCCACTTCTTGGAGAAGATTGCCACTTCTTATTTTTTTCTTGAGAAAATGGAGTCGGCTGGCTAGAGGAGTGATGAGATGAGGCATGGTATTTTTGAAAAGAAGGAGAGATCTAGAAAGGAAAAACTTCAGAAAAAAGGAAAAACCTAACTTCAGCAGGAAAGAAGGGAAAAGAGGGAGGAAAAGAGAAAGAGTATAAAGAGAAGAGATTATATATTGTATCTAATATTGTTAGTTTTTAGATAATTATTATAAAAATTTTTTTCTATATTTTTATATTTAATTTTTTAAAAAAAGTTTCTTTAATAAAGATTTTAAAGAAATTATAATCTCTATATCTAATTTGTTATAATAGCTTTAATTGTTAGTTTTATTTTAAGGATTTTTCTTTTTAATATTGAGAAACTATTAAATAATTGTATTAATATTTTTTTTATTTGTTAATTTTTTTACAGAGTTTAAGAATTCTAAAGTGTTCTTCAAATAAGCTAACTTTTTTAATGTTTTATTCAATTATTAATAATATATTAAATCTAATAACAATTTATTATTATTAACTTTATCTGTTCAAAAAATAGTAGTTGTAATTAAAGTTAAATTTGATTATATTGAAACAGTAGCTAATATATTATATTTATCAATTTTTATTTTTATGTTTCTTATCAAGTATAGTTCTATTGAAGATTATTATATTTTTAGCTGCTCCTCGGCAAAAAAAGAAATTGGACAAATAATAGATTCTATTAACCATATTTTACATCCAGATAATAGCAACAATCCAGCGTCAAGTGCAAACCAGATAGTAGATCTTGTATGTGGAATCACAACTGGTATCTTTTCCATGTCTGATATACAGTAGTGTGCAAAAAAAACCAGAATCATATATTTACTTATAATTCAATAACTAATTAATTAAATTATACAATACTTTATAAATAAGTTCTTTAATATCTTATCAATAAGTTTGTTATAAGTCATATATATAAATATAATAATAAGATTT
>CAJVPV010002388.1:0-13238 GCA_910591835.1 Acaulospora morrowiae
AAGTTATCCATGTCATCAGAACAATTTGGAATTTCGTTAAACATCTTTTTCAAACCTTCCCGAATATCGTGAAATGCTGGACGTTGTGCATCTTTAGTATCTTTCATGTCTCGTAGAACAAAACTGATTCTTGGCTTAGAACCTCTGTTGCTTAAAGCGTCTATGTGATAAGAAGAAACTTCTAGAGTGTCGGAAATGCCACCAGTGAGCCCTTTGATGTTAAGAATTAGGATCTGAGAACACATTATGCCAAGGAGTGTCATTTTTTTATCGAAATCCGCACGCCTCGTGATATACTTTGCTGCGGTAGATCCCATTCCTTCAGAATCTATGATCAAAAGATCTAATTCCTTGCCATTATAAATGGTATGCCGGTAAGACATATATGCGCCTAGTTATATAGTATAATAATTCATCCGCTATATCTTAGTTATACGACATGTACATATGAATTTTAGATAAAACAAACTTACCCTTTGTACTATATAAAGGACGACACAGTAATCGTAATTATGTATACATACAATTTCTGTTAAAAGAGTGAAACAAGAGAAATTCTTGGCTTCTTACCATCTTCCAGCCGAAGTCGAAAATCCACATTGAAACAAATAATTTAGCAGCGTAGACTTTCCCGAACTTTCGAGGCCGATAACCGAGAGAACGACTAGTTGTCGCTTGGAATCAGACATTACTCTATTTAAAACATCCGAAAGAAAATTGGAATTTAATGTTCTAAGCGATACACCTTCGAGTATCTGAATTGCTTCTCCCTCTCGTATCCAAATTTCATACGCTTCTTCGAGCTGACTACAAATATATTATTTGAACTGATTAAGTACTGCACTGTACTAGCTTTTACATAGATCTACCGTATACAGTATAAAGTAATCAGTGGGCCCCTACCTATAATTGATATCGTATAATTTTTCCAAGACTGATAAACAACCACCACCTGTTTCTGGCATTATTCGAGACAAGATTACAAATTCTCTCCAGAAATCATGAATCGTGATATCGTGGTCTTCAATTTTTTGTCTTAATTCTTTTCTCTGGATGCTTGTTTGACCGTCTTGACTTGAATTAAAGTCCGTCCGGATCAAATATTCAAGGGATTTTTTGAAATATATGTCAACTTGGTTTGCAAATTTACGCATATATTTAATTTCCTTTTTTTTGATGACTTTTGCGAAATCCAGGAGGATTGGAATTGGTTTACAGCTTGCCAGGTTTTTTTGTTTCTCTTGATACATCTTGATTTCTGAATAAATTTCAGATTGGGTTTTGTAACTTTCCAAATCGTCAGATGCTTTAAGGCGTCCCTTGTCTCGTAGCCTTTCCATTTCAGTAAAACAATGGGAGGCAAAAAATATATCCGCTCGACAAGAAAACTGAACTCTCTCCATAGAGAGTGAGAAATAGCTTTCCGATAAGAAATCTTTATCGTCCCTTCTGTCATCTAAAATGGAGGTCCAATTTAACCATGGTTTTTTGACATCCATAAGCTTTTGAAATGAATCTTTTTTAATCCTTTCAAATATCGTTTTTCTATTCCTGGGAATAAGTTCCATACACCAGAATTCGTCATCAATAAATTTCTCGGCCAATACCTTTTCCATTCTTTCCTTGAGTTTACCAAATATCTGAGCTTTAAATCCCCAAAACAGAACCAAAATTTTTCGTTTATGATTACAATAACTTTCGGTAGAAATGTTGTCGAGGGTGAGATTCAATTGATCTTTTGGTTCACAACCGTCAAAGTCATTACTAGAAACATGGATTACAATGTAAAAGGAAAATTTCGAAAGTGCTTTCACAGTACTTAGAAATATAGGAGAACTGGGTTCATCATAATAAACCTCTGATATAGCAAGAGGTGGCCGAGTGTGATTTTCTGACGCAGCATGAAATGAAATATCAATAGAATTTGGGTTGCAAATGCCGGGAATGTCTTCACGGTGATTGGAGAAGTTTTTATAAAGTTGCTTTGAAAAAGGTTTTTCGATGCCTGTATTTTCTTGATTCACAGAAAGGAAGAGATGGTATTTATGGACAGCAATAATGTCACGCATGCCGTTCAGAACTCTAAGACCCTTTTGAGAATGTGAGGCATCGTTCGGAAGAAATATCGGGATAGGAATATTGGCAGTAACAAGCGCATCTAGAATCTTTGAAAACGATTTCTCGGGAACCTTATCGAGAAATGCAATAAGGAAATCTCTTCCTGTGCATTCTTCAAAACGTTTAAGAATTTTGTACAAATTATTAGGCTCATCCCTTTCGTTAAGCTCCTGAATACAGGTAACCAGTCTAGTAAATGGAATGGTTCTACTGATGGAATCGACAAGATATGGAAACAAATTACGAAAAATCCCCGTCGGATGATTTTCTTTTGAAAATGGCTCAACAAGAGTAACAAAAAGTTCGGTGGTCAATTCTTCTGTGACAAATTCTGTTGGGTCTAGTTCGATTGGATTTAAACCGAACAAAAGCATGAAAAAATCATCGATACTAAGATTCGAAATTTCCTCTTCGTCCATTATTTTTAATCAAAACGTAGGGCTTTATACAGTGTGCTCGGAAGTGTTCATGACTCAACTTATGCAATTAAATAAAGTTTCTAAGTTAATAATAATACTACTTTTGTAATGCATTTTGATCATTATAAAAGTCTAGTTTGTTGCTGAACTTTAATGATGCAAATACGGACCGTGAAATTTCGGTAAAAATATACCCGGCTCCACCTATTGACTCTAAATGCACATCATGAATGCGCATATAAATGCCAAGTAAAGTTTAGTACTTAAGGTATTGAGAAATGATTATCTGATTATCTTGATTCTTTCCCTATTAGCGTATAATGACAAAACTTAAAAAACTTAAAGATACAGTACCGTATAAATATCCTTTTGCGTATACGTAATATAAAAAATAGTGTCGAATGAGTTCAACCTTTTGCGCATTCAAAAACAAAGAATTAAAATAATTTTATGATAAAGTATACGGTATCTTGCTACCCAATTTCCATTGTTTTTTTTTATTCGGAATCAAAATAAACAATGTTCGATTGATGCATTGGAATATATATACATATATACAGTATATTACTCGCTTTTTTTTTTCCCTTCTCTATTCCTCTTTCTTTTATTTATTTATTCGCCATTATTAATTTTTTTAAAAAAAATCAAAATTAAAATGATCCAGCAACAAACAACAAAAATAAATTTAAATTACGATGAAAAAATAGATGAAATAAAAATGCCAATAAACAATAAAAAATCTTTTCGAATGCCTTTAGCCGTATACGTCGTAGTTACTGGTATTTAAAGTAGACATCTATTATGATTTTGAAGTTGTTTCATGATGAAATTAATTTTATTATAATCTATTCCATCAATTACAGTATATATTGATAAAGTTTATTAATTTGATATCAATTTTTTTAATTTAATTATATGCGCGTTTATTTATTTTAATTTTAATTTAATTTTATGATTAATAAATCGCATGAAATTTTAAATTATCAACAATGATAACGATGATATATGATGAATAGTTTAAATCAGAAAAATGCTACAGAAATTCTCGTTTAATAAATCATGAAACTCGGTAATCTTCTAATGTACTATATTTATGCTTAATTTTAATTTATTTGAGTTTAAATTACACGAAATACAGTATATGCGATTAAATATTTATACACAGATGTTGTGACCTTTTAGGAGCCACCGCTAAAGCTCAGATATGTATTTCTATTTTAGAATCATATTGGATGTGCTCCATCGCTTATTTTATAATATCGTCATCACCGACATGTTTGTCGCTAACCTGAACCGACTCTTATGTCGCTTAATAGAATTAGACTTTTAGCTCTTGACACGTGTTACGGTTTGACTGTCCATTACACTTGCAAATATTCTATATCCATGGAAATCTTTAGAACCCTTAATACCGCTGGTGGTATCCTTGCCAGCCTAAAAACTCTTATTCTCTTTAGTCACGTTCCTTAGTATTACAAGTGTCTTTAAAGTATAGATACTGTTTTTGATTAAGTGTCATTTGTTTCCTAATTAGAAAGGAGTACAGTTCTCTAACTCTTCAATTCTCTCCTCTATTACGTCTCACTGTTCCTCTAATTAATTACTTACTTCGTCATGCCCATTTTCCCTTTTAACGTCATTAAGTCGTTATCTTTACTGTCCATAAAAATATTAACTGCGTAACTGAATCAAGTTCTGGTCAAGCGCCTCAAAAGGGTATATGCGTCTAAGGACTCGTGACCTCTAGCGACGTAAGCCACACGATCTATTATCGCGAAAAGCATCACAATATAGTAGATTATCAATACAGTACATGTGATCATTTATACTGATCATGATCAAATTTTATTAATCGATCGGTTACAAATAGCGAAAAATTGATTCTCTAGTAGCCTATAAACTTGATTTTCAGCTTACTAGATTTTCTATACCCTAACTACATGCATATTAGCACCTCTAGATAATAAAGTTATAAGACGAAGAAGTATGGATGATGCAATGGCTGTGTCAACCCACACAACAAAATACAATATAGGAATAGCTGCGTATACCAACCTCATTCCATATGATTATATAAGAATTTAGAAAATTAGGATAAAATCGTGACCATTTACATCTGCCTCAAGTGCTGAGAATACTAATGTACGATCGCTAAACTAGATGGAAAGTCACAACTCACGATGCTATAATAAATACGTATACTATTCATTAAATATTTCAATAATATAGTATCGAATAAATAGTTAATCCTGAACTTTATTACTACGTATTTCTACCCTACCACTATACTATTATTGAAAATAAAATCAAAATGTTATTATGGCATGTATCCTACAAGCATAAAAAAAGGCTCACAGATTAATAATTACGTATAAGCATAAAGATTGTTGGAATTAATTGTGGCGGTAGAAGCCCTACAGAAAATGATGATACGTTAGTATAGATCACCCCATGTGAAAATATTACTGTATAAAGAAATACAGTAATAATAGCAGTACAAGCCACACACCCTATGGCGATGCAAGCGGTATATGAAATTCAATGGTCCTTTGATATAACAGTAGGCACTCTTCTAATAAATGGTATACTCCGAGAAAGAATAATTACATACTAGTCACGAGACTCGCATGTTTTAAAACAATGATACCACGATAAAATAAAGTTGAAACGTGGAATTTTGCAGCATTCAGCATGACTGTTGGTATTGCCGAAGCCCATCTGTGTAGAATTTACAGTGACTATGTTGGCAAGTCCGGGTTTTTTAAGCCTGATTTTTAATTAGAATTTCTATTTTGGTAATTATAATATCCAAAAATCTTTTTCCATATTTTTATAAACCATATCGATGGTTTGATACTTATAAAGATGTCAACTATGGCTTTGACAATTGAAGTACGCGTTATATAGTACATAGTCTTTTCTTATTTTTCTTTCAAAAAGATAGAAAAATTTTTTTGAAAGACATTCTCTAAAAATGTACGCAAAACTCCTGACTACCTTGCTTTTTGCCGCTCTATTCTCCGTAGCCATTGCAAGTCCTTACGAAAAGAAAAGTAGATTTTAAGCATTTCTTTTTTTTTTTTTATTGCGTTTTTTTTTGTTCTTTTCCTCAAAATTTTATTGACTTATAATAGACGCAATCCCCGAAATTAATAAAAGTAAATGTTTATTAACATTTTTCTTTATCAATAAATCTTTGCAACCTTTTCTCTAATTAAGATTCATTAACAAATATTAATTAATTCCAATTACATCTTTCATATATATTTCAATGTTAATTTTTTATATCGCTTCTAACAAATTTTTAATTAATCGATTGATTTTATAATAATTTTTCATAATTGTTATGTGTCAAACCTTTAGGGGGTAAGTATGCTTTGTCATGTTTACTTTCTTTCTTAAAATCTCATCACACTAATTTGATGTTTTTCATAATTGTTATGTGTTAAACCTTTAGGGGGTAAGTATGCTTTGTTGTATTTACTTTCTTAAAATAATTCACTAAACTAATTTTATAATTCTAGTCGGTGAGTATCTCTTATTATACTGTATTTACAGTATTTTCAAGTATCTCACCAAATTAATTTTATAATTTTTTTTTATTGTATGAATGAATTAGATTGTAAGTATACTTTATTATATTTTGTTTTCTAATATCTCACCAAATTGATTTTATAATTTTTCTATTAAACTGATGCGTTAGATTGTAAGTATGCTCTAGCGTGTTTATTTTCTTAAAAATATCTCACCAAATAAATTTAACAAAATTTTTTATTATGTTGATGCGTTAGATTGTGAGTATATCTTATTGTATTTTTTAAGAAAAAAATATCTTATTAATTAAATTATTTACAATTTATTTATTGTATTAAATCATTAGATGGTATGTGTGTTATATTGTATTTGTTTCTCAAAATATTTCATTAATTGATTTTTATGATAATTTATTCGTCATATTAAAATATCAAAAGCGGGTGAGTGTTTTTAACGATACTTGGGATTTTTAAGACATATGCATTTAATTAATTTTATTATTATCTATTTTTATCAGTCAGTCAGTTTGTTGATTTAAGTTTTAGCAAATTTACTTTTGTCCAAACACTCCTCTAATTATTTTAAGTTGTATAAATAATTAGAAAGTGAGTATAAAATTTATGTACTTGTTATCGCATAAAAACATTTTCTCTGATTAATTTTATAATCCATTTATTTTACCGAATCTTTAGCCCGTAAGTATAAGCGATATCATAATTGTCATACTGTATTAACAAACATTTCCCTAATTTATTTTTAATTCATTTATTAGTCAGTAAGTATGATTTTGCTACATTGTTGTCTTGAAAACATTTCTCTGATCGATTCATTATCTATTTATTCTATTAAAATATCAGCCAGTAAGTACAATTTCTATTATGTTTTATTGTCATGATAAATGTTACTCTAATCGATTTTTTATGATCTATCTATTTTATCAAACTCTGTCAGACTGTGAGTTAAATTTTATTATATTTACTATCTTGACAAAACATCTCTCTAATCGATTTTACGATTTATTGATTCTCGAACTACTAGATAGTGAGTATAAGTTTTATTATTTGTCGTTAGTTTAACAGAATCTCCCTAATAGTTTTACATTCATTTAATTTATTAAAAAATTAGATTGTGAGTATCAGCCTACAGTATTATGTTTATTATCTTAATATAATTTTGTCAATTTTACAATCATTTTTTTATATTAAACTACCGTGTTAGATTGTAAGTATATTTGTTTGTTGAAAAGATTGATCCGAGAAATTTTGATTCATTTTATTTATTCAATTATTAGCTTGTGAGTATAACTTTATTATGTTTTTCTTAAAAACATCATCACTGTATAAATTATTTAATGACTTATCCGTTTTATCATGCCATTAGCCGGTAAGTAAAACTTTTATCACATTACTATCTTAGCAATAACGTTTCTCTAATATATTTATTTTATCTCGCTATTAGGTGGTGGTAAGTTAAATATTCATCAAATCACATCGATATTATCTTAACAAAATCGTATCTCGAATCGATTTAATAATTTGTCGTTTTATCAACTCATCAGACCGTGAGTAAAATTTTATTATTAATGATTATAACATAACATTTCTCTAATCGGTTACTGTGTGATTTATTTTGTTTTATAATTTTAACAAAATCCTCTAATCAATTTATAATTATCAAACCTTTAGGTCGTGAGTATACGTTTATTGCATAACAATTATAACAAATCATTTCTCTAATCGATTTAATGAATTTTATTCCATTAAAATAGAAAAACGTGAGTATATGTTTATTGCGCTTATAATTCAACAAAACTCTGATTGATTTATATTTCATTTGTTTTATCGAACCATTAGAAGGTAAGTGTTATTGTATCGTTATTTTGACAAATATTTGTTTTATCAATCTTCTAATCCATTTACTATTTATTAGGGCGTGAGTATAAGTTTTAATATCTTAGCGATTTTAATACATTCTTCTAATAGATAGACTTATTATTATTATTATTATTATTTTTGTCAAAGTATTAGGACGTAAGTATGGGTTTTGTAAGATTTGTCATCTTAACAAATAATCTCTGATCGATTTTTATTATTGAACTGTTAGTTCGTGAGTATAAGTTTTATTACATTTGTTATATCAAAAAATATTTCGCTACAATAATTGACCCTTTGTTATTAAATTTCTAGTTCGTGTGTATAAGTTTTGAACCATTTGTTTTGTTACCGAAAATTTCTTTATTAACCTCATTTTCGTTTTATCAATCCATTAGGATCTTTGGTTTTTATCCAATTCTGTAATTAGAATATTCTTCATACGGTTGAGAAAGCCTTATTATTATTATTATTTTATCGAATGAGTTCATGCTGTATATATCTTCATTTATTTAAATATGTTTTATGATTAATCTCTGCTTTTTTAAAATGTCACAAATTTCAAAGTGAAAAGGTTCAAAGAAATGATCATTAATTAAAACAATATATTTTTTTGAGCACATATTTTACATATGGTGTGTTATTTAATAGGAAAATTTGTTTCGTGCAAAAAATAACTTCAATAAACTCTCTTGTTAAAATCTTTTGTTGTTTAAAAATTTACTTTAACCAATGAAACTAGATGAGACGTGCATTTTTAAATGCAAAATTTTGTCTTTAACAAACTACCCCATTATTTTACCTTCAATTATACAATTGCTATATAAAACTATTAGCTCATTATACAATACAAAATTTTTAGAATTCACAAAGTAATGTTTTTAGCGTTTTGTTTTTTTATATATGGAGTATATATAAAACATTAATAAATTTAATATAGTAGTACAAAACCACTAGGCGGTTAGTATGTATGAATTTTGTATTTATTTTATTATTATATTTACAGTATATCTAAGCAAGTCTCTACTGTAGTTGATTTTATATTTATGCATTTAGCAAGTGAGTATAAAGTTCTCTAATAAATTTTATTGTCCGAAGCAAAGCGTAGGACTTAAAGGGAAATAATAAGCAGGAACCACATTTTTTAAACTCCGAAGATTTCTATATAAAAAAAATAAAAAAATAATATTGTATAATATTAAACCTTATCAACACTCGCCAACAATAACGTTATGACGATCGCACATTTCAAAAAGGTGATCAACCCTTAACCTTATTATTTTCGCTATTTACTTCCTTTATTTGCGTCAATGTTAGTAAAATGAAAGAGAATAAAACTCAGACCGATAAAAATATCTCACTTACCTAATATGTCTTGCCAAATAAATTCCCCATATCTCACAAACTTGCCAAATCCTTCATCCTTGTAAACTTATCTGAACCCCTGATGATCATGTTGTCAGCCCTGACCCATAATAATAGATCAATTCTCTTAATAATTTATCATCTGGCAAGGAATATTGTATCTTCTAATAAAAGACGTAAGGATCACGTTTACCAAACATTTCTTGAAGAATCACCTTAAATAAATTCAGATAGCAAGTTAGCATACGATCAAATTTCATAACTCAAAGGGTAAAGTACTTTAGTAATAAGTCCGATCGAGACATAAAGCACCAGGTTAAGCCATCCCCCGATCTGATCCGTCCCATTCAATACGCTGAATGGACGAAAGTTTTGGTTCGAAATGATCGTCTTAAAACAAATTATTATGTAAAAATAAGATAAAACGTAGTCTGAATTGGTCAAATTACTTTTAAATAGCACACCCTAGTAAACCTTAATGTGATAATCTTGGATTACTTAAGATAGAGACAAGAAATTAAAGACTTGACAGAAACGGATTTGAAGATTTTGCTCAATAACAAAAAGGTTTTCTTAACTTATTTACATAACCAATGTAAAATAAAATTTTTTTTACAAAAATTATCTCATATTTCGCGTAAATTACATTATATAAAGATTATACATAAAGTTTATTTCGCGTAAAACACGTCTCTAGTATTTTTAATTGGGTATCTGCATATATACACTCAGGCCAAATATTTAATTAATTTTTTATAAAAGATTTATAACCTAAACCCTCATAAGATCTAACTCGTATTACGTCCGAAGCTTATTTGCATATTCCTCACGTTATACACGAAAACATAGGAACACATAACAGATACGTTTTGAAAAAACCACTTGGCCGTTCGTCATATTACCTAAAGTAGAGTCATGGTTTTCGTTAGATAAATGTTATATAGCATGCTAAAGAAAATATTGAAGTAGCTAGATGTGAACTACATAATAAACTCCAACCCTCCTATTTAGTGTCAGGGTATTAGCGTATTAGCGAACACTCTATTCAGGACTTTTCATTTAGAGAGAAGTCACTACTCCAATATTCAGAAAACGAATAATAATAAAAATAAAAACAAGACAATTAAGGGAAGTGGGTTGACTTATAACTTCAAGAATACCTGTGAAGTATCATGTAAACATGAAAGGTTTTCGTTAACGACCTCCACTAAAATAATAGACCGTATAAGATTTTGAAGGTCAGGATATATTCATTTATCTTGTTGATCTTGTAACATCAACTGGATAACTTCAATGACCAAATGATCAACTAGATAATGAAATAAATATTGTTTAAGAAGATCATCAAATATATTAATAGCTAACAGGACTTTTAAGAAAAGATATAAATAATAGTAAAATAATAAAAATAAAGATAAACATCTTTTTTTAAGTCAAAATATGATTAAACTTAATTGAATATTTAAAAAAAATCAATAACAATAAGAAGAAATAAATGATAAATTGAATAAACAAAATAATAAATAAATAAAAGTAAAGGTAATAATTGTGTTTTTGACTTTTTTTTTTAAAAAAAATAAAAATATATACAGATTATTTATTTATTTAAATAAATAAATATCTATTATGTGTAATATTATTATATTGAATATTTTATTATATTTATTGGATTTTTTATCATTTTAATAAATTGTTAAATTGTTCCTTATTTATTTCTTTATATTTATATATATATATATATTTAAGTTTTTGACATTTTCAAATATTGTTAAACTGAAAATAGCAAGTTTATAGCTTTAATGATTCCTGATTTACCTAATTAAGATAAGTTAAGAATTTTTTTTTATTACTTATATTTAACTTGTTTATATTATTAATATTTTCTTGTAATATTCTTGAAAATCTTTTTTTTTTACAATGTGATATATTCAAAAAGTAAGTGTTAATTATAAAGTTTTAATAATCCCTTGCAATTATTTAATTGTTTTTATTTTAATTTATTATTGTATATTACCATTTGTTTTTTTTAATTACATTTATTTTTATATCAAAATTACAAGATATTGAAAAGAAGAAAATAAATTATCAAGATTAAAATAAACTTTAAGATAAAATATTTAAACTTTTTATAATACAATATTAATTTAAATTTTTGAAATATGCAATACAATTTTAAATTAACATCTCAAATATATTGGGAAATTAAACAATTATTTTTTTTGTTTGATACATTAATGTTTTAGAAAAACAAAATTTAATTTTTAATTATATAATAAATAAACTATCAACAATTTATGATTATATTTAATATTAATTAAACTTTAAAATAGAATGATATACTGTGATTAATTAATTTGTTTTATAATGATAATATAATATTTACTTTATAAAGTGATATAATTATTTAAAATTTCTAACAAATAATTTTTAAGTAATTCTAAAAATATAATAATGGTATTATATTTTAATTAAAAATCAATACTTTAAAAACATTTTAAACTTAATATAATTATATTGATTAATTGATTGATTGATTTAAAAATAATAATTTAAACCTTTTAAACTTATTTATAATATAATTGTTAATCAAAGAATTTTAAACCTTTTAACCTTAAAATTAAGTATAGTTGTTAATTACTTAATTATAATTTCAAAAAAAAAATGGAAAAATAAAATTCAAATAAATATAAGCTTTGTAAACCTAATAAATATACAATTATCAATTAATTAACAATTAATTTTAAAAAAAAAACGAAAAGTTAAAACAATCGAACAAAAAATTAAACCTTTTAACCTTAAAAAATGATATGAAATTAATTGTTAATTAATTAATTAATTTTTAAAAAAACGAAAAAATATTAATAAAAAAAAATGGAAAATAAAAAATTAGATAAAATTTAAATTTTTTAAACTAAGGATAAAATTATTAATTAATTAATTGAAAAAAAAAAATTTTTAAAAACGGAAAAATAAACCCCCCCGGAATAAAATATAGATTTTAATTTCCTCTTAATCTCCCAATATCGGACACTAACTTCTCGGATTTATAGTAACTGAGAATCTCACTTAGATGAGCGAGGACCCACGACTAGAGTGACCCAGATTTCAATTTGAGTTTAAATTACGCGAAATACAGTATATGCAATTAAGTATTTATGCACAGATGTAACGACCTTTTTAGAAGCCGCCACATTATTTTTCTAAAACCCAGATAAATGTTTATGTATTTATATTTTAGTAAAACTATTTGTAGTATTGTCCTCATTGACATGTTTGTCGCTAACCTGAACCTGCCCTTTTGTGTCTTAATAAAGTAAAACTTTATTTAACTTTTGACGCGTGTACGGTATGACTGTCTATTTCACTTGCTAATATTCTATTTCCCTGGAATATCTTTAGAAGCCCTAATATCGCTGGTGGTATCCTTGCCAGCCTAAAAACTCTAATCATCTTTAGCCACATTCCTTAGAATTAGGAGTATTTTTAAAGTATATAAACTGTTTTAGTATAGTATAATTTGTTTCATAATTCGAAAGAGTACAACTCTCTAAATCCTCAGTTCCCTTCTCACTATTCCTTACTTACTTCGTCATGTCCATTTTCTCTTTTAACGTCATTAGGTCGTTATCTTTACTGTCCATGAAAATATTAACTGCGTAACTGAATCAAAGTCCGGTCAAGCGCCTCAAAGGTATATGCGTCTAAGGACCCGTGATCTCTAGCGACGTAAGCCACAAGATCTATTATCGTTAAAGTACCACAACAACATAATATATTATCATTCAATACAGTATATGATCATTTTACTAATCATGATCATATTTGGCTGATTCTTTTTGAAAACGACAAAAATGTTATATGGGTAATTCTTTTTGAAGGCGGACAGGGATTTTTCTGACTTTATAATTGTACTCCTAGAATTTATATTGTA
>CAJVPV010002389.1:0-13235 GCA_910591835.1 Acaulospora morrowiae
AATTTAATAAGTGGGGTATACCCTACCATCATTTTTAATAGTGTTCCGAACCTCATGCGATTCTGTTTGATTCTATTCGATTCCAATTTTCGGAACCATACTGCCATATTCACATATTATTAGTGAACATTTAGCAGCTGGTCAAACATTGTAGCAAATTGATATTTACGAGCACTGGTGGATTCAAGGTCGCCATTTCAAATTTTTAGAAGATTCCATATGTCCTGTTAACGATAATAGCACTGGTCTCCAACCTCTTCTGCAGTCTTTTGCACAGCAATATTAATTCTGGTCATCATATTAACAAGTTGCTGCTTATGCCCAACTGGAAGAGTTGGCATATGCTTCTCCTATTGTACTAAAAAATCCTATTATTAATAGGTTACGAGGAAGACCAGTTGAAGCAAAAAACTGAAGTCAAAGATCAATACAAAGAGATCCATCTGAATTTGAGTTTGTCGAAAAACAGCCAAGGCAATGTAGTATATGTCATCAAACTGGTCACAATAGTCGAACATGTCCTAATATAATATAAAAACTAAAATATAACATGTATTTCATAACTTTTATCTCGATGTGCAAAGTTGTTGCAATGCCTAATATGCTAATTTAAAAATTTATAACTCAATATCACATGGAGGATGGTGTTAACAAAATGTAGGGGTGGCAATAACAACTTCCTTTTTTTATTACAATAATTGGAAATTTAAAACAATTAAATCAAACAATTTTTAATTATAGTAATTGGAAATTTAAATTTAAAATAAAATAATTTAATAAAAATCAGATTGGTTTTGATTTGATTTAAAACTAATAGTTTTTGAGTTTAATCAGATCGGTTTCGGTTTTAGTTAAAATCGATTGATAGGCAATCAGCTGTCTTATTAGTCACATGATTAATAAACAATATAGTTAATTATGAATCACGTGGTATATTTTATAAAAAAAAATACTTTTGGTTTTGTAAACCGAATTTTCCTGTCTCATTGCTAACATGGCAGAATATAAAGGTGCTTCATCAGAAGGTCAACGACAGGCCATGCTGGAGAAGAAAAGGGCGAAAATGTTAAGCGATTTCGAAAAGCAACGTGAAAAAATCGCTAAAGTGAGTAAGTTGGTCATTTACTTATGTTCTTGCGCGAAATTGCGGCTGGGGTATTAGCCGTTTGAAAGAGCACCTTTGATTTGATTCTTCACAGCAATTAAAGCTCATCGATCATTTATTTTATCATTTAAGGACAATCAAGTCAACATAACTACTAGTAAATTTGTCACGCAATACGACGATGTAGAGGATTCGTTAAAAAAAGAGACGATTGGTTTGGTCAAGCTTGAAGATTTTCAGAAAATTCGAAAGGAATTGCAAGTTCAGAAAGAGAGAGAGGCTGCTAGAACTGCAGAACTAAAGTACGTTTTTTGCGAATTTTGCAAGCTGTTCGGTATTATTAGATTATTGAAGGGTTGTGAAAAAAAAATTTTTTTTTAGAGACGACAAGATTAAAAAGAAACGAAAGAAAAAGGAAAAGGTTAAATTATCATTTTATCTGGATGATGCAGAAGATGATCAAATAGATGATGACAGCGCTATTAAAAATGGAAGCACCATTAATACTATAGATTCCGAGAACAAAAATGATAATGTCGAAGGTAAGTTAGTGGAGTAGTGTTTTTTGATACCATTCATTGTTAATATTCATTGTTCACATTATTATAGAAAAAACAGAATCCCTATCTCCACCGAAGAAGAGACCCAAATTAGGTAAAAATCCCAATGTTGATACTTCGTTTTTGCCTGATAGAGATAGAGAGGAGGAGGAGCGTAAAGAAAGAGAAAAGTTGCGACTAGAATGGTTGCGAAAACAGGAAGAAATAAAAGGTTTTTTTATTTTACTTTTAACTCAATCAAAGGAATTTTGTTCTTCTTGCTAAAGATCACCCTGTTTCTTTTTTCACATTAATTATTAGAGGAAAAAATAAGTGTTACATATTCATATTGGGATGGTACTGGTCATCGTAAAACTGTTGCGTGCAAGAAAGGCGATTCAATCGCCGACTTTCTAGAAAAATGTCGACTACAGTTTCATGAATTGCGCGGAGTAAGCGTAGATAATCTTATTTATGTAAAAGAGGACCTGATCATTCCCCATGTCCGTGCATAAATCACAATTTATTATTTTTTAACAATGGAAATTGATCACGGAAACTAACGTTTTGCACTTATTTAATAGCATTACACGTTTTATGATTTTATTATCAACAAAGCAAGAGGAAAATCGGGACCATTGTTTAACTTTGATGTTCACGATGATATTCGCTTGACACATGACGCTACAGTTGAAAAGGATGAGGTATATTGAAATATAAGTCGGGATTTCATTTTAGTATACTAATCGTTCTCACATATTCGACAGTCACATGCAGGTAAGGTTGTTGAAAGGAATTGGTATGAAAAAAATAAACACATTTTCCCTGCGAGTCGATGGGAAGTTTACGATCCGGAGAAAAATGTAAGTTTCACAGTTTGAATGTTATTAAGTGATCAACCATTCATCTAATGATTCATGTCATTTTTTAGTATGGAAAATATACAATCAAATAAAAATTGAGTAAATAATAATAAAGCTTATTAATTGGAATATGGTTGAGATAATTAAAATCCATTACTGAACATCCATGTGAATTACGAGATGAGAATTTTGTTCTAATGATTAGTCAAGTGTTCGAATCTAATAAATTTATTGTAATTTTGATTTCTCGATTTATATGAATTTATGTTCTGCCTGGTTTCCTTACATGAATAGTCTGAAGGAACGCACGTGAATCTTATTGTAGGTCACGTGCTAATTCGTAATACGTATCTAGAAAAAATATGACGCGTTTAATTTAAAACGCGAAGAAATTTTGCTTTCTTAACCTAAAATAGAAGCACCTTATTTCATTGCGAAACTTTTTTTGCAAAAAAAATGTCTCAAGTTGTTGATCCAATCGTTCTAAAAGAGACTTTTCCTGAGATCTTCAAGAAATTTCCGGAACTAGACTTGGGCATTATCTTCGAAGCTTTAGATGAATCAGAGTTCGATGAGGAGGCCGCCATCGAAGCTCTCATCGGTGGAAATGCTGCTGCTGCGTCGTCTGCATTCAGCAAAAGTGATACTCGAGTCTCGACAGCTGGGAATGAGAATACTTCGTCTCCTCTTTGTCAAAATGATAACGCGTCTATGGATGTTGATATTCAAACGCCCGTTAAACATGAATCTACGGTTAGTGATAATCAAACGTCTGTTAAGCACGAATCTATGGATATTGATCACGAAGAGCCGAACGAACGTACTTCCCCACGCCTCAAGCGTAAACATGAGTCTACCTCTAAACCTAAACATAAGGTCTCTTCGAAACCTCAAAAGAAGTGCTTGCGTTATTATAGGTTTAGGGAGGATGAAGTTGAAGAAAATGAATCATTTGAACTCATCGGTGAAGACCCGGTGTCCAGGGATACACAGGAGTCTGGGAATGATGATAGAAATACACTCCCGTGTCGTATTCTGGAAAACTTCATCGTATATGATGTTTCCGAGAAAAACCGAGTTGTCAGCATAGAGGAAGTTGATGAAGAAGGAAGAGAAATACATGCTTCAGGAATAGTGAAACCAATATATGTCGGTCAGGATGATGAGGAAATTGAAGAGGATGAAGACAATGAGGAGGAAAAAATTCCTGATCAATATTTTAGAACGAGCACGATCTTTTATTTTCAAATAGATTATACCCCGGGTGGGCAAAGTGAAATATGGTTACGAACGCAGTATGCGTTTTACAAATTATTAAAGGCATCCGACGATTATTTGCCATACTTTATACCTGTGTTTAAAAGAATTCGCGCCGCGAACTTGGCGATCGAGGCAATGGTCAGTGATGCTAATATTACGTATGATCGTTTCATTGAAAATCTTCAGGAATCGGCTTCTTCGTTTTCACCTTCGTCCTGTGTACCGGAATCTTTAGCTGTCAAATTAACCGAAAAAGATATAATAGAAAACCTTGAATATATTACTGAGGAAATAGAGTCATGGGTGAGTGAACAAGAGGCTTTTGGAATCTTCGATAGCCCGCTGTTGGCTAAGTTTAATGAGCTTCGAGATAAAAACATGAACAAGAAGCAGAAAAGGTTTAGAACGATAAGCACAGTAAGCACAGATACAATTAAGACAAGACGTAGCGTTGTGAAAAATCCCAATCTGTCTGTTCTACAACATCAAAATCAAACGTGCGTGACACCTTTCATTAACGAATTGACGGGGGGCCTTTTTTCGAGAAAGCTAATCACGGTAAACCATGCACAATCTGGAGTGGTGCAAGATGAAGGTTTGGCAGCCACAAAATCGCCGGTAGTAGTGAAACAATTCACTCATAAGGTCGAATGGAGCGATAATAAAATTGCTCAAAATGGCGATGTTACTTATTATAAATCAGCAACTGTCGATGGCGAAGTTATAAATGTCGGAGATATTGTTTACGTGCGAAATGATGTCTCCGATGAACCATGGTTTGCCAAAGTCGAATACATGTTTGACCATCCGGTGGAAGGTAAGATGTATCATTCCAGGTTCTTTAATCACGGAAGGGATACAGTTCTTGAAGAGATGGCCGGGTCACGGGAAATTTTCCTCTTGGATAATTGTACGGATAATCCTCTAGAAACAATTATGGGAAGGGCCAATGTCAAAAGGCTCGAGTCAGAGGAAGATGAATGTTTTACATTTGAAGACGATAAATATTATTTCTATCGATTTTGGTATGATGAAGAGTTTGTAGCTTTTGAAGATGTGCGATTTCATGAAAATCCTAACGCGCAATTCATATATTGTGATGAGAATGAAAAATGTCACTCATGTGAACGACAACTGACCAAGAAAGTCACGAAAATCCCAAAATGGATATCATCAAATCCTAAAGATGGATTTTTGTATGAAGGTGTAGAGTATCACCTTCACGATTTTGTTTACATGGTACCAGAATCAAAAGAAAGTCCGTATGATATTGGTCAAATTGTCGATATATCAAGTAAGGGCGAATATATGGCTATAGAAGAATATTTCAAAGGAGTTGGTGATGCCCCTGAAAAGCTTGCGTCAGTTGCAATTACAGTCAGATTACTTGGTCGCCACGATGACATCATCAAAGCTAGGACGAAAACAACAATCAACATGTCGGCATCTTATAGGGACATAATTACTATATCCGAAGAAGTTAAAGATTGTCGTCGCCTTTACTTTACAGATGAAACGAAGTATTTAAAACGCATCGAAATATTAGAAGGGTTATGCACTGTCAATCATAAAGATAATATTACTGATATTGAAAACTATAAAGATGAAAGTGATACTTTCTATGTGGATTGCAAGATACAAAAGTCGCCCACAGGATTAGCGAATGCGACCGAGATTCCAATAAATGCCAATGAGGTATTGATTTGTCGTATTTGTGCGGATCACCGTCAGCACAGACAAAAAACGATGAATGAATTTATGGAATTCATTATGAATAATCAGAAGAAACTCCGGTCAATGGATATTTTTTCGGGTTGTGGTGGTATCACTGTTGGTATGGATCAAACGGGCGTCGTGGATACAAGATGGGCTATAGAGTTTGGCTCTAGCGCGGCGCTGACGTTTCAAAAAAATCACCCGAATTCTATTACGTACAATCAGTGCGCCAACATCTTACTACAACGAGCGATTGATGAACACAGTAATAAAAAGGAGCTCAATGTACTATACGATTTTTTGGGCCGTAAGGTTCCAAGCATGCCTGCTCCAGGTGATGTCGACTTTATTTATTGTGGACCGCCTTGTCAAGGGTTCAGTGGTGTAAATCGATACAAAAAAGCAGATGATATTAAAAATTCGTTGGTTGCAACTGCTCTTAGTTATGTAGACTTTTATAGACCGGAATATTTTTTATTAGAAAATGTGCGAGGAATGCTCTGCTTCCGTCTAGGAGGTGAACAAGATGGTATACGAATCAAGGGTGGGATTAAGATGGGCGTCGTGAAATTCATCCTACGCGCGTTAACTTCAATGGGATATCAAACACGTTTTAGTGTTCAACAAGCGGGGAGCCATGGAGTTCCACAAAGTCGACGACGTTTATTTATTTGGGGTGCCAAGCGGAACTCCTATTTACCTGACTTTCCTCAGCCCTCCACATGTTTCTCTAAGCAAGGATCTGTCAATATATTGCTTCCAAACGGAAACTCCTTTACATATAATAAACGCACTAATGGGCATGCACCATTACCACCAGTGACTGTTTGGGAAGCAATTGGAGATCTGCCGGCCTTTGAATTCATTAATCCTCACAGTGTTTATCCAGAGACTGAAGAGGACAGAGGACAGTTGCGTCCATTTAAACAGATAATGGTTCCAGAGAGAGGCTTTGTCGGAGATAACATCTCTGAATATAAATTAAGACCTTTATCCGAATATCAGAGACAACTTCGCAAAGAAGCTAACATTCTTCATAATCATGTAACTCGTGCTTTTAACAATTTAACCGTTGAACGTATAGTTCGAATACCAATGTTTCCAGGTGCCGACCACTCGAGTAAGCATTTAAAGTTTCTTGATGTTTTCGTGTAACTGTCTCATTTTATTCTGCATTAGACCTTCCGGAAAAACTTAAACCTTGGTGTTTAAGTGATCCTAATTCGGCTGCTAGTCGGCATAATGGATGGAAAGGACTTTTTGGTCGTCTAGATTTTGATGGTCATTTCCTCACGGCTCTAACGGACATAAATCCAATGGGGAAAACGGGGGTATGAATCATTTTGATTTTTTTTCCTTATTTCAAATTGCATGATTATATTAATAAAATGCATTACTTGCCTATTCAAAGACGGTAATACATCCAAACCAAAGAAGGATAGTTACAGTGAGAGAATGTGCTCGTGCACAAGGCTTTCCCGATTGGTTTGTCTTTTATTCCGACAGAGATGATACAAAGGATATGCACCGCCAAATTGGCAATGCGGTTCCCCCACCACTGGCTAATGCTTTGGGTCGACATTTGGTTGAATCACTCTATAAAAAGTATAATGACAACAAAAATGCAAAGGGGAAAGAAAGAGCTGTATGATATGAAATTTGTAACATTTCCCTTTATACGGACTGACTTTGGTCCTTTTAATGCACACTTGATATGGATTTAGCGTTTCGCAACCTTTTAGATACAAATTATATCAACATATTTGTATACTGATAGATATTTAAAATTCTCGATTTAGTGATTATATTATTTTTCTGAAGTAATTTAGGATCATTTGAGATTTAAAATTGCACTAACGTTCAATTAAATGAATAAAAAAAAATTATATATAAAATAATAAGAATTATTATTATTATTAAACTATTTTTTTTTTTGTAACATTATTATATTATTGTTTTTTTTAACAAGTTAAAGCAACCTTTCAAATATTTATATATATTTATTAAAAAAATACTTATATACAGTATATATTTTTTAGAAACCAATAAGCTATACAGGTTAGTTTTTAAGTTATAATAAGAATTTAATAAGTTATTTTTTAATTATATTAAATAAAATATTAAATAAACCAAAAAAAAATAATTTAAAAATAATTTATAATACCTTAAATACTTGTTTAATAAATAATAAAATAATATAATATTTGATTATTTTATATTAAAGTCAATTTAATTAAAAAATATTAAAAATATTTTGATTATATTGTTTTAATACAATTAATTTAATTTGTATTAAGCTTATTATTATATATTTTATATAATTTATTATTTTATAAAAAAATATTTTTTAGTTTTCAAAATAAATAAATTTATTTTACTTATTTGATTTTTAATTAAAATTTTTTAAAAAAAATTTATTTTTTATTTTTTATTTGATTAACTAATTGAATCTTATTTGATATAATATTTTATTTAATTTATATATATATACATACTGTATATTTCTTATATCACAGAAATTAATATCTATAAACTATTTTATATATCTTTAGATTATATTAAATTATTTCATAAAAAATATTAATCAAACTTAATATATTAAAATATTATTAGTATTGCTATTATATTTTTTAGTTTTGTTTCAAATTGTATAATGTTTTTAAAAAAAGTTAAAATAAGAAAATTGGAAGTAATATATATACATGTATATAGTAAATAAAATTCTATAAAAAAAAATTTCTAGAACTATATTTTTGCAAATAAATATATTATTATTATTATTTTATTTTTTATTATTTTATTTTTTTTTATTGACTAAGAGTATTAGGTACAAAACTTTATTTAATAATCTATTATTATTACTATTATATTAAATATCTTTACAAAGTAGGCTATTGCTACTCTATATATAAATTAATGCTCCTTAGTAATATCATTTCCAACACTACTAAGTTTTTCTTAAAATTAAACTGACTATCCTGATTAATCAACTAATATTGTAAAGGTAAGTCTGTATCCAGATAAGATTTACATAGGAGAAAGAAAATCCTATCACTAGTTTTAAACTTATTCTCTTATTGATTCAATCATATTTTTTGACTGCTTATCAAAGAAAGATCATATTACCTTTCAAGAATTTATTAGAACACCCAAATATCCCATATATATTTTTATCCAAAATCTTGAAAAAAATAAATTACTCTTTATCATCACCTGTAGTTTTTGTTTATATCAAGTATATATTCAAAATATAATCTTCTTTTAAGCAAATGCTGAATTGGAATAGTCCAAGCTAGGATCTTCTTGTGTAATAAAGTCTGCTGTTGTCAGTTTGGATTAAAGTTTATAAGCTTATTACTGAAGTTAAACCAAAAATCTTTCCTTGTGCAACTTTTCTTACTTTGACCTGTTTTTAGCCTG
Source organism: Acaulospora morrowiae (assembly GCA_910591835.1). Lineage (NCBI taxonomy): Eukaryota > Fungi > Glomeromycota > Glomeromycetes > Diversisporales > Acaulosporaceae > Acaulospora > Acaulospora morrowiae. Next base: position 8,904 of record CAJVPV010002389.1, read on the forward strand.
CGATAATCAAAAAAATCAGAGATTCCATCTTCATGCAACCTAACTAAATTTGAAAGTGGATTTTTAGCTAATTGAATACAATATGAATTGGAAGCCAGTCAATTAATCATGAAGGTAATAAATTTTTGTAACCAAGTGAATTTTATCTTAGACATTTTTCTGATAATTTATGGAGCATTATCACTATGCTATAGATCCATAGATTCAAATAGATATATTATTTAATTTTTATTTCTTTTAAAACTATTTAAAAATATTTAAGAAATTTATTTTATAAACTTATTGCTTATAGATTATTTTATTTATTGATACTTATTACTGTTTTAACTATCTTCTTGAAATAAGTAACTATTGAAATAAAACTTTTTTGATAATATATAAAAAGAGATATTCAGATACTATAAAAAAATAATTATTAAGTTATCTTATTTGAAATTAATTATCTTATACTCTTTATGATTTTTAGCAATTATTATAATATTAACTAAATAATTATTATATTATAATATCTTTTTTAAAAATCACAATCTCAATATTTGTTAAATTAATATATAAATCAACTTTTTATAAAAAATAATACTTAACAAATTAAGATAAAAAAACTTTTTTCCATACATAACATTTTTCTTAAAAATTTTCTTTTATAGTAATTTTTCAAAATTAGTGAAAATATTTTTTTTGCTTTCTGATACCTATAAGTCCTTTACACCTCTTTAACTTTTAATATCAAAAATCTCAAGGAACTAAAGAAATATATTGGTGCATTAAGATGAAACCTCTGATCAAGAATAAGCAAGCTTAAAGAAACTTGCTTTTTTCTTAAATTGTATAAGAAAAGACTTGTGGCAATTGCTTCTTTACAAGTTTTCCTTGGAGTTTTTCACATTTATATTTCTTATTAAAACACTTCTTATTAATACACAACCACTTTTAAATATTTATGTTCTTGATTTGGAGAACTTTATTTCATTCTAAAATATAAACTTTTATATCAACTTTGTTTATATCACTGGCCTGGAAAATTATTGGTATATATAAAAAACAACTTCTACCATCGCTTAATATATTTTACTGCATCACAAAAAATTAAAAATTCTTGTTCAAAAAATTTTTTTCCAAAAAACTATAATTAGTTTGCCCATGGTATCTGATTAATATCCTACCTTTAACCAATCACATATTACCAAATATTCAAACATGTCTATTATACCTATCAAAGATCAATGTAAACAATATCAAAATAAAAATCCATTTAACCACATGACCTTATTCTATTAATAAACATCAAAACAATAAACACATTTCATCAATTATAAATCAAAAAACAACAATACAGCTCTAACTTTGCAAATTAACAACTACCATACCTAAACCTATCATATTCAAACTATTATTCAACCAAATAATTACTACCATCATGCATTATTAACTATCAAGGATATATGTTATTATTACAACTATATATTTTGAACAGTAGCCTGGCCAATTACAAAAGTATATTCTTCAATATACTCAAACAGATTGGAATTATCAGAGTGGCATACCAAATAAGCATCCTTAATTATATAATTAGTTTTATTATCTTATATTCAAATAACTATCCAATCAATCAACTACTACCACTACATACTATTAGCTATCAAGAATATATGTCATCATCATTACTATATATTTTGGACAGTAGCCTGGCCAATCGAAAAAGTATATTTTTTAATATACTCAAACAGAATGAAATTATTAGAATGGCACTTCAAATAGGCATCCTTAATTATATAACTAGTTTTATTATACTTCTCACTTGTATAGTAACAAATATGAAATTTTTCTTTAATTTTTTTTTTTCAATTTTCTCTTATTTCCTACTTATCTTATATTCAATCAAAAAATTCTAAGTAAGTAGGTATAGTTGCTATTCCACTATATTTAGTATATATAATATTGTTTTAAATTTTATTTTCGATATTAGCTAGGTATAGATATGTAGGCAAGCTAGCATTTAACTTGTTGCATTTCTGTACACAATAGATATTGTTTCTTTTACCATGTATATAACTCTTTAGAATAATACTATTAATAAAGAAATGATGTTTACCTATTAGAAAAAAAAAATACTTAACAAATTATAATATCAAATATTATATTAATTCTATTTAACTATTTTTATTTAAAATTGAATTAATATTTTATAATATAAATCTAAAAATAAAGATAGAACTCTAAATTATTTAACATATAAAATTTTACAGATCAGTTATGTCTTTTTTGAAAAAATATAATTATTTATTCATATTTTTAATAGAAATATGATTTTAAAAACACTTGGATAAAGTTATCTAAATTATAAAAAATCTTTGTAAATAGTAAAAGACATTTGAATTATGTTCTTATCTTTAATTTAGGGATTTATCTTTATCTGAAAGTATAAATTACTATATTATAGATTTATAGATTTTAAATATTTTAAAAAATATAATTATTCTATAAGTTAATAATATATTATATTTAAAAAAAACTCTTATAATATTTCTATTTATAAAAAATTGTTTTTTTTTTCAAGAAACTTTATCTAGCAGAATATATTTTTTGAAATAGAATACAAATAAAAAATTAATTTATAATAACAAAGTTTTAAAAATAAAATAATCTTTTAAAGTTTTAATAATAGTTTGCTCTAAAAGATTTAATAATTAATAATAATATTAATTAATAACTTGAAATAGAGAAGACAAATAAAAAAATAATTTTTTATATAAAGATTATTATTTTATTTTTTTTATTTTTTTTTTAATCCCGCAATCAGGTTGGTGTTATTTATTTATTAAATCATAAAAAACTATTACACATACAAGAATATATGCAAAGTACAAATTTCCTTGATTCAATTTACCCATTGACAGCTGAAGCCTCTAGATATGATTTATGGAAGTGATATATTGTTCCATTAAAGGATGGAATTAAAATACCAAGCTTCCGATAGGATCAAAACCTGCAGATCACCTCCACAGTCATGACTATAAATCCAAATTGTGTCACCCTCTCTTATAAAAACTATGCAAAGAAAAAAATAAATAAAAAAGAGATTTTTTGACAAAAAAAAAAGAAAAAGGCTATCATTTATTCTGACTATTATTGAAAAGATTATTTCAGTGAACTTAAAACCCAAGCCCTTATGGTTTCCCACTTCTCACCACCTGTGGCCAGTCAAACTGTTTAATTTCCATTGGAATAATTGATATCCAAGAACATTTAAGGGCATTTCCAAAAGAGTATTTCTTGAAACTTTATGTTTAAAGATTTCTAACCAAAAAAGATGTTGATTTTTTATTGTTAATTTCTTTTCCAAGCCATATCTTCTGGAATTATTGTTTCACTCAACTGGTGGATAGTTTCAAGATCCCTTTCTTCAATTATTTTTGAAATAAATATTAGTACTTCAACTTGTTACCAGATTGGAATAGAACCTAGACCTTGTTGCTGCTTCTTGTTCTCAAGAAAAAATAAAAAATAAAAAAAGAAAATAAAGGGATGGAAACAAAAAGAGGTTGCTTCTCTTCTACTTACAACTTTTACTTTATCTAATACTCCTATACTACTTTTTTAATCAAAAACTGTCCAACTCTTTCAGGAACCAATTACATTATCAGTTTGGTGTTGCATGACTGGGAACACATAAGGAGTATGTATCTTGTTTACTTTTTTTGAGGCTGACATGATCAACTAATCTGTAGCCTTGACCAATCATTTTTCAGAGGATCCAGTGTAACCAAAAATTCAGGGTCAAACTAAGATAGGTAAAATTTTCCAGAAAAACTAGAAAAAATGAAGCATGCTTGAAAAAAAAGAAGAGGGAAGCCAAAAAAATAATAGAAAAACTGGAGACTTCTTTGTTTTTGTTTCTTTGAATTCTTGAATCTTTTGGAAGTCTTTGAAAAGTATTTTTTCTTGTCAGTTTTCTTTCTAGAAAGGTGTTCTTGCCATAGATCTTTTAGGTAGGTTTTTTATATTTAGTTGCCAGAATAAACAAAAAAAGTATTTGAAAAAGAAAAATAAAACAAGTGATAGCTTCTGCTTACTTTGCTAATTAAGGAACCAGTGTTATTAAGGAAAGAGTATAGACTTTATTATCATAAAGACAAAAAAGTCTTTTGAGAATGTCTGTTTTTTGGATTGGCAAAAAAATCAGTAGAAAGAGTTTTTTTTGATTTAATTTTCTAGTTATAAAGATTATTTTTATATATAACCTATTTAATATTTATATATATTGTGATAGAATAGATAACTTAGTTTTATTTTTACTTATTTTTATCGAATTATTATTAGTTTATTTTTAGC
>CAJVPV010002390.1:0-13235 GCA_910591835.1 Acaulospora morrowiae
AGAATAAAGCTTAGTAATATAAAAACACATACCACTCAAAAAAAAAACAAAAAAAAAAAAAAAAAAAGACCCAAAAAAAAAAAAAAAAAAAAAAAAAAAAAAAAAATAAATTGATAGTTCTTTTTGATTTTCGAAATAATAATAAGATTATTAGTATATCAATTTAATTGTTTAGAAAAAATTTTGTAACAATCAAAAAGCTATTACATCGAATATTGGATTTGGTTGATAAAGGATTTTTTTTATTAATATATAAAACATAATAGCGATTATTTGATAAAGCATTGAAATTCTAATTATTTTTATTGAAATGATTATGTATTGTGACACATTGTTCTAATTAAAAAATTTATTTAATTCTTGAACATTGCATTTTTGATTTCAATAATGTAAAAAACTATATACATCTTAATAACAAGTCAAAATATGTCAAAATGTGAAAAATTTGTAAAGATATTTGGAATATGGATACTGTATGAATCTTTATCATCTCAATTTTAATTACGTGAAAAATTAAAGAATTTTATTTATTTTTACTGTCTGCTGTATAGTATATAAGTTTAAAAGAAAAATAAATAAATAGAATTAAATCAAAAATGAATTTATTAAAAAGGATTGTAACATGATTTATCAAAATCAATTCCTGTATATTGATTCGTATACAAAATTTTTAAATGCATACTTATATTCAACTTTACAAAACTTCTGGTTCTCTTTGATGATCTAATGATTAATGAATGCGAACTGTCTAAAGAGATTCTTGTTTCAAACGCCTTTTTTATTCGTAGATTGTAGTGAAGAAAAGTTTTTAAGAGATAAGAAAGAAAAAAAGTATATACGATATACTGTATATAATGGTAATAAGAAAATTGCAAAAAAGAAAATTGGAATTGATAAATGGAATTGACAAATGGAATTGACAAGACAGTATTTAATTATCAAATATTTACAAGGGAGAAGAGTTATATCGAAAGTCAAAAGTTTCCAAACATGCAGTATGTACGAATTGGTAACCATACTTAGCAAAGACTAGTATGGTGTGTTACAATCTATCCGTATTATCTTAATGTGTGTACACGAGGATTTTCCTTCTACGCACTAAAAATTATCAAAAAAAAAAAAAATTCGTGCGCTTTACAATGGCGGCATCTACCGACACAGATCGATCTATCATTCCATCACTTCCCTTGGATTGCATAGTTGAAATCTTGGGGCACATTCAAGATGATTCGATGGCTACGACATTGCTTTATTCATACCTTCAGACGAGTCGTCAGTGGGCGAAACTTGTTGTGCCAATGCTTTGGAGGTGCCCCTTTAGACACAATGTCAGCAGTAGAAAATCTTCATACATCATTCGAACAATGGTATCTTGCTTAGCAGACGAGGAGAAACGCCAATGGGTCGATCATGGATTCATCATACCAACGAATCAACAAAAACCCTTATTTAATTATCCATCGTACATTCGAACTTTGGATACCAATTCTTTGCAAGCGTCAGTTTCGCAGTGGTTAAAGATATTCCATAATATTGTGGTACCACACGAAACGGACAAACTTGGTGTCGCAATTAATCTTATCGGTCAATTGATCATCGGCAATTCTAGAGGATTGGAATCTCTCCGATGGGATCATGATTTTAAATATAAAAACAAAGTTGAAGAATTTCGAATCACACCGATTTTGCCAAACATAAGTTCCTACGCCGGAATTGAAACAGCTTTGTCCAGTCTCACAAGGTTTGAAACCCAATGCTGGGATGGACTCGATGAGATTTCGGGAGACATTTTGACATCTGATATCAACAGTATATCTCGTTATTCGCGTAATATTCAACATATAGAAATTGATGTTTATTTGAGACTTTCCGATTACAAACCACTTTGTCAAGCATTTTCCAAGCTCATCGAAGTTCAAGCATCCCTTCGCACAATTGGATTATCAGAATGGTGGGATCATTCGCAAATGACCTCGGTTTATACATCTATTCAAAGTCAGGCACATTCATTAAAATCTTTTCACACCAACAATCTGCGATATGTTCGAAAACTATTACCGGTGTTTAGCGCTTGCGTGAATCTTGTGAATTTGAGTATCACCAACTTTTACGAGATTGAAGATGTTACATCTCTTATCGAAAATATCGCATCTCTACCACCAATCCATGTCAAACATCTCACAGCCAATTATAAAGTACATTTCGAATGTTATCAACAACACTTTTCATCTTTAGTTCAACTCTTGATTCGTTTATCAAACCAAAAGTTAAGGTCTTTAAGCCTAGGGTACATCGACTCGAAGATTATTGAAACCATTAATCAATCTTGCCCCAAAATTTCTTTTCTTTCCTCACACCTCTACACGGAAGATTTTCCACATCTTTGTAAAAACCTTCAAGGCATGACGTCATTAGAACAACTGATCTTGGTGATTAAATCGTGCACTTTTGATGACATGTTACAGTTGGCGTCAGCCTTACCAGTTAATCTGAGACACCTGGGAATTAGGATTTCAACTGCGCCCATTATGATAGGTACTTTGTTGAAAAACATGGTAATATCAATTGAGACATTGGACATATATGACAAGGTCGATGTAGGATTAGCGAAGATTATTGTCGAATTTGCAGAGAAGAGTGGAGGATTGCGAAAACTAGGAATTAAGAATAGGGATACAATGTACGATGAGAATATATTCACAGAGGAAATTGGTGAGAGAGCGGATAAAGTTATTGGACTCATTGGAGAACCAAGCGGCACGATTTTGCGAGATGGAACGATTTTACATCGGAGATAAATATCAGAAAGGTAGTAGTAACGTAGAGAACGAACCCGAGATTTTATCAAGGAAGATTACTTTATTCCTGTCACGTGTCGTCCTATGCCCAGGGAATGATGTATCTTGATTTGACTAATTTTTTCTTCCGTTCAGTGAATAGAAATTTTTCATCGTACGGATAAGTTGTAGTGGACTCGTAATTTAATTCATCCGTTCAACAATGACCAGTGATTTTTTGTGTCAGACATATCGAACGCGGGAGACGCAATCTGAACCTATAGGAGCAACTTTCTTTAAGAATATTGGTTATCTATAAAAATTATATTTTTGCGTCGTGAAGCGATATTACTTTTTCTTACGCGAGTTAGGTCACTAAACTCATGCATTTTCTACTAGTAAGTTATAGAAATTTACTGTTGTTACTATAGTTTATATCACGTCTTTGAAGCTTCATCACCCTGCTAAGCTGATTTAACGAAAAGACCGTCGTAGGCTCCTTATTTATTATCACGTGCGCACGCGAATGCCTTATGAGCATTACCACATAAAATTCTGAAGGTTTCCTCAACTGTGATACTATATAAATAACTAAAGTTGCTGATTATTAATCACATCACGTTTTACAAATGAAGCCTTACTTAAAATTAAGATCAATAGTTTCGCGACTCCGACTTTGATTACTACTCCCTTATGATTCCATGATTCCATTCGAACCTTAATCCACACCAGGTCTTTTTGCACTGAGATTATCAATCACGTGTGAACTTAGTGTAAATAGCAATGATGTCACGTTGGACGTTGAAAGAGAGAGCTTAACGTTTTTTAATCATATAGATAGTACAAAAGATTAAATACATAAGGAAGAAAATGGTGCAGTAGTAATAATTATTGGAGAAGTTGATTTAAGAAAATAAATACATGACGAATTTTGTGTATGGAATTCAAGTTGTGAACGTTGCTTAATCTATTCAACCTTTTCAAAACGTACGCTCAACCATTTGTTTCATTGAACGCTTGCATTGTCATTCAAACTTTCGGAAAAACCGATGATTTCGTCCTTGATCCCTTCACCTCTTCCGGACTCTCATCATTGAAAAACCATTCTCCTAATATTATACCACCCAAGATCACCAGCAACAACACCTCGGGCATCATCTCGAATACATGTGGTATCCATGCATATCGACTTATCATATCCGTTGCGTCTGCAAAAATCATTAACGTTCTATATATAAATTCGATTAATAATAGAATTCCACACATATATAAGAATAAGGCTTTTAGTTGTCGACTTATGGGTGTGCTACCGTACGCCAGCGCGAAGTATGTTACGAAAATCATGTATAAAATTAATGAAGATAGAAATCCGAGAGTTGAAACCATTCTCATGAGTTTTCCGCTATATATGTTATTCGTTTCCGAACTATATTTTTGAATGGCGCCAACTACACCGAATATTGAAAACGCAGGCAATGTGTATTTTATTATTTCGACCATCCGAACTTCCAATAAAACTCCCTTCTCACTTTGTGGTTGACTTATGATCTTTACTGAAGTGGGTGAATTTGTGGTAGATATAATCCAGCTTATTAGAAGGTCATATATTCCAAAGATTATTAAAAAGGTGAATCCAGATAAGACGATCCAGGACATTATAGCTAAACCTTCGGAACCAGGTTTTTGCGACCATGCGATTCGAAGACCGAATGCTATTGTGCGCAGACCGCTGAATGTGAACAAATATAAATATATCCTTCGTCGAAGTTTTATCAATCGGTAAAGGTGAAGAAGAGTTGTGATGAGGAAAAGCAATCCAAAGACTAATGAAAGTGTTGAGGTTGGTATCGATGCATCAGACACTAGCATAGAAATTATCATGATTGTATCTTCAACCTATATTAAACAAGTGCACAATACGAAAAGTTCAACTTATGATGTGGGGAAGGAAATTTTCTTATTTTGAGAGTCCGTGAGCGATAATATTTAAGTGTAACTTCACACTTTCGAACTATTAATTTTGACTTGGGGATCCTAACGCCAGTTACGAAATGATAAGTGCCAAGACCAAAGTTGTTTCTGAAAAAAGAAATCGTGCCAAGAATTTCTCGTGACTAAAGTGTCACATGCTTTCTTGGCAAAATTTAAATGAAGTGCGCCAAGATAATTAGGTGATACACACTCCCTTATGCAGTTAACTGGTTAACCAAAGGTTTCTGATTCTTTGCTCATGCTGCATATATATAAGGGATGGATAAAGGTTTGATTCAGTTCTAAAAAGTTTAGACCAAACGATCTTGTTTTCGTAAAACCGGTTTCGTTTGGATATTCCGTTGGGATTGGTTTTTCAGAAAATTAGACAGTTAATAACTTTTAACTTGTAAATAAAAGAGTTTATATACATATATACAGTATAATGTATTTTTTTAAAAAAATAATTATTGCTTATGTATAAATATTAATCTTAAAAATAAAATTATTCGAATTAAAAAAAAAAAAAAAACTCTTAATTTATTTAAATCGAATATCGATTTTATAATATCATAATTAAATTTTGTTTACCTTATAATCTTTTATTTCGCAAAAGTTTTAAAAAAAAAAATTATACAAAAGTATACGAATTCTTTTTTTTTTAAATAAATATGTTTTTTGAAGATAATTAATTCATTTTATTTTGAATTAATTTTTCTTTTAAAAGATATTATCGAATTATTTAAACATCGAGCTTATTCTATCAAAATTATCAAAATATAAAAAATATATATCACCTATTCAATTAATTCGTTTGTTTACATAATCTCGGTGCACGTGAGTCATTTTATAAAACATAATAGCGATGAGCTAGATAATTTTACTGTTGAATTGATCAATGCAATGACAGAAGCAAAGAAACCAGATCTTTTAACCAGGTTGAAGGTTTATGTCGACGAGGACACAGCGGAACGTGGTTATGTTTATTTTGTGAGTATCTTCGTGCTTGCTTGAACAACACTTTTGCGCCAACAGAGATTTGGAAGACTGATTTCCTGCACTCTTTTATTAGCATCAAAAGGTCGACGTTGAAGTGGATTTGCTTAACCAAATTTTAAAAGTATTTAAACGTTTCATTTTAACTAAAGAAAATACCCAAATCGTCTTACTTAACAATTAATTTCCCATGGCTTAGGGATATACCGAAATATTTATCAAACCACTTCGTTTTGACATCGATGTCATAAGATTATATTGCCGGCAATTTAGTAAGTAATCAGTAGTCATGAGAATTTTTAATGGCAATAAAACTAAAAACGTTTACCATGTCTGAAATTGTAGTCGTCAACGAAATAAAAATCAACAACCACTCAGCAAAGTTTGACATAAATGGATCAGATGATGCTGGCATTTTTGGCGAGATAATTGTGCACATTCCCGACGAAATAACGGATTTTCCTTTGATTAACAATGTAGGTTTTGTTTATCATAAATGTTATTAATAGAATTATTTCGTGATACATAATGAATAGTCAAATGTTCTTTTGATTTTCAAATCAAGTTCTTCAACTTGGTTTTTTATATTAAAATCCTTATAGGATGGAGAATGGGTACCAATAGTGGTCAGAGTCGAATATACCCTGGAGAAGCCAAAAGCTGGAGTTCACTTTAAACTTCCAGATAATGACAAAGAAATTTTTAAACCACAGGTAATTATAGCGTGCACAAAATTATTGTCTATTTGACTACGATTCTAACCTCTATGTACAATTAGTGGGACCCATACATGTTCACAATAAATAGCCCGACACCTGGTGCCGCAAGATGCTGGGTTCCTTGCTTGGATCGCATTCGAGATCGATGTACGTGGGACTTTTTCATAACTGTTTCAGACGTTGAAGGATTTGACAAGATAATGGTGGCTTGTAGCGGAAACCTAGTTAAACTGGTAAACTATATAATCCACCTACATAATTATTTTCTTTTTTTTTTTTTGATATCGTTTGTTTTATTTTCTTATTATGTGTAAATTTAGTCCGAGTCTTCGACGGATTCACACAAGAGAACGTTCCATTATAACTTACCCGTTGCAACTCCCGCACAATATATCGGGTTCGCTTGTGGCCCATTTATTGAACCATATGTACTTGATTATCCCGGTAGCGAAGAAGGGCCTCCTCCAAATAGACCGAAGATTCTGGCATACATATCTGCAGAATGGGAAAAGTGGTTACTGTCAACATTGTATCCTAACGCTGACGAACCTACCGCTGACACCTATTGGCTGCATAATGTTATTAATAGTTTATACTTGATTCATTATAGTTATTATTATTATTTTGAAATATTAATTCGAGTCTTATTTTTTATATTATAACACAGGCAATGGAATATTTTATCGAAGGATATTCTCAGTTTAATTTACACCCAGAGTTCGACAAAAATAATCCACCAGTTAGACCCGGAACTTTTCCGTTTCAACGTTTCCAAATTGTTTTTGTAGACCACACATACTCGGACGTCAATGTATGTGCAGGACTTGTGATTTGTCGGTTTGTAAATTTGAATTGTTCCTAACTATCTTGTAAGCTGTTAGCATATTATCTTATTAATATCACTTTAACAATAATTATCACGGACATCTATTATTTCAAGAATGCACTTGCTGCATAGTCAGTACGTGATCGACCAAAGAGTTACAACAAGGCGTTCCTTGATTACCGCAATAGCGCAGCAATGGTTTGGAATATTCATCCCCCCATATTCATGGTTTGTGATCAATTTAACACGGTTTCATTCGGGTTTATTATTTTTACAATAAATTAATTTCTACGAATTATTGTAAAGGCGAGATTATTGGCTTGCTGTTGGTTTATCTAATTTTTTTGCCAACATGTATTTTGAAAGATTATTTGGAGAAGACGATACGAAATTTTTACGCAAGAAGGTCGGTATCGTTTTTACAAGTTCATTTTATTCATTGAATATTGAACAAACCGTCTGGGATATATGTTCACAGGATATTGAACTCGTATGCCAACTGGATGTAGGCAAGCCACCGCTATGTTCTATGGACTTTACCATACCCTTCGAATCAAAGGACCTCGAATTCATTTCTCTTAAATCCTATCTTGTCCTTTGGATGCTGGATAAACGTCTACCCTTTTTAGATTATCGACGTGGTATTCCTGGTATTATATACCTGATATTAAACAAATCCAAAGAAGATGTAGAACAAAATATTCGACCCGGATTTTTGTATACCGAGCAATTTTTAGAACAATGTAAAGATGTCATTCGCCAAGAATTACGTAGTGAGATTACAAAATTCCAAAAACAATGGATATATGGTTCAGGTTGTCCCAAATTTAAAATCAGAGCACACTTTAACCGGAAAAAGTTGGCAGTCGAATTTAGGTTTGACCAAGAAAATACTAACCGTATTGAGAAGGACAGTTCCAGGCCAACAAATACGCCTCTTTTTACGGTATGAATTTGGTTTAATGAATTCATCCCCATGAGTAAACCAATTCCCGCGATTTCAACTTTATATTTTCAACAGGGTCACATGGACATAGCTATTAAGGAACCCGACGGAGTAGAATATATACATACAATATACATACAAGAGAAAAGGGAAACACACTCATTAATTTATCACACGAAATACAAACGTTCAATGGTGACCGTTAAATATCACATGCACCGTGAAAAGGGTAAATTGGTGGCTCATGCCCCATCTTATTTGAATGATGATGATCCGAGGGAATATCCATTACAATGGGGAATGGATCCCGATTCTGAATCCAGTGATTTGGCGGAGTGGCAAATTAGCGAATGGGTTGAAGAAGAAAAGGCTAGCATCGCTAGGTATTTATATGACAATGAATGTGTATAGTCTCATTTTATTTAATTTCATTAAATGGTCTATTTGTAAATGTATAGGGATTCATGGGAATGGATTAGGGTGGATGATTCATTCAGTTGGGTTGCAGATATTGATTTTGAACAGTTAGATTATATGTGGGCAGCACTATTGGATTCTCAACGCGACATAATTGCCCATTATGAGGTATTTTTTTAAGAAAAATGTTAAACGTGAATCTTGGAAATTAAAACCATTATGAAACATTGGCTAAAGTGCGCATTTTTTATAGGCCGTTCGGGCATTATCCAAAAACCCATCCAAGGCTTGTTCAACGACACTTATGCGTACAGTTCGTGATTGGAGATATTATTATAGAATTAGAATGGAAGCCGCAATAGCAATGGCCAAGGTTTTGTAACTTCTTTTCATGTTTCAAGACTTATTGAAAAATCCATTAATTTCTTTGGTGTATATATATATATTTGTTATGTTAGTGTGCAAATGAAGAGTTGGATTTTATTGGGTCAGAACAGTTAATGAAAATTTATGAAAATGATTATTGCGACTATCGTGATGAGGCCAAGTTTTTGCCTAAACCTAATGATTTTAATGATTGGGAAGAATATTACGTCCAAAAGGTTATTATTATTATTTGTTTATTAAATTTTGTGCTTTGAATCGACGATTAACGGTATACGTATTTTTAATAGACAATTCCATTCGCTCTTTCATGTGTACGTGGAGCTATGGGAAATGCACCAGATAATATAAAAAAATTCTTATTAGATCTTTTGAGCTGGAACGATAATTCAAAAAATGAGGTTATTATCTTCATGATTTGTAAACTGCTAAGGTCATTAAGTTCTAATGACGTTTCATGTCAATGTTTAGTATTCGGACGATCATTTTGTTGCCAATCTTATAGAATCGTTAGGAAATGCCTTCATTATTCCATTTGATGGTCAGAGTCCGAATAATCCGAATGTAGAAACATTTGATTTATATTGCGAATCGCTAGCGTATTCACAAGAAGTATTGGAAACGTTAGATAGGTATTTAACACGACATAAGCTTTTTAACTCGTATCGTGCGCTACTTGTCGTAGCCACTATTAAGGTAACAAGATCCTATCTTCACAATGAATGTACACTAGTTGATAATATGTTATTAACTTATGTAATTTATGCGTGTTAATAGACCAAGAATTGCTTGATGTTAAGCCAAATAATCCCAGCTGATGGACGCGAACTTTTGCTTCAATCACAGTAGGTTTTTATGACATTTTCGCTTATTAATTATAATATTTTAAATGTATTCTTGCTTCATATTTAAATAGATATGGCAACTATGTAGGAGTTCGGGTTGCCGCGTTGAGCGCGTTAATCGATTTGGAATTTCATCATAAACCTGAGATAGCACAATATTTCACGTTTCTTGCTGAGTATGACTCTGATCTAATGGTTAGGCGCTTTCTTATTAGCAAGTTTGGTGAAGATAGGGGTCCACAATGTTGGGATCTTCCAAAGAGAAACGCTCCGTTACGTTTATTGAGGGTACATTATAGACGATCCATCCCTGGTAATTTCAATCACACAAATGAAATCACGCGCGTTAAACCAGACGTCTCGGTTCTTACGGGCATCGTCAACGAAAATAAAGGTACATCTGCAATTCAAGAGGCCGGCTCGGATGTTGAGGTTCATGAAAATGGAGAGGATATGCCCTTAGCTCTTAGAGGTCATCAGTCAAAGCTCAAGAAAAAATCCAGTCCACCGAGTAACCAAAATATTATTTCTGATGCACATTTATCAGAAGTTAAAAATGTCGTGGAGTTGAAGAATGCAGATTCGGATGACGAAATTGAAGTGGAAATTGATATTCCTGAAACACGTACAAGGAGGTCGTCAAAACTAAAAAAAGCCACAATTAAAGAAACAAAACATAAGAAGAGGGGTAGTATTACTGAAACCTCGGCTGCATATCAAACTGGGGTGGATTCTGAAGGCCGCAAAAAAGCCAAAGTTAATAAAGTAAAAAAGTCTGACGGACATTCCGAAAAACATAAAAAAATTAAACTCAGTAAGTCTTAAGTTCGCAGGAAGTGCGTAGTCACATGTAATGTTTTAATAGTTTTATATAAAATATTTTATAGGCATTAAATAAATGCATTTTGTATATAAATAATTGTCTTTTTTGAAATTAATCTTTCTCATATTAACAATTTGAATGCGTATGCTTTAATACGAAAAAATTTGAATTTGATTCTTTTGATTGTTCAAAATAATCATGTTTATTAATTTATTTTTTAAGATATAAGTTTTAAAATCCAAGTATAATACTTATTTCGGTTATATAATTAGTTAATGCTACTTTGGTATCAATTAAAATATTAGAGATTATATTAAAAAATTAACATAAAAAATACTTTATTTAAAAGCTAAACATCTACTTATCTACTTTTATTAATTATATCAGATTACAACATTGCTTTATTAATTTTATTCAGTTATTTAAATATATATAAATAAAAATATACAATTGAAAAAGAATCATATCTTATTTAAATAAGTTAGAAGTTGGTAAAATTTATAAAAACTAATGATATTTAGATAGTAATATGCCGAATCATGCAATTTAAAAAAAACCAAATTTTTATTTCATATCATATTTTCAACTCATGCAGTTATGAAAACAAAGAAAATTCAATATTAATATATTTTTTCTAATAAATGTTTCAAAGTTGTAATTTTTGATAACATAATCTAAAAGTTTTTAAAACCAAATAAAATATAACTCTAACATTTTCTAATAAATACTTCAAAGAATTTTCTATTAACTTAAGCTATCTAATTTAAAACAAAACTATTAAGATAAATATAATTTCTATATACAGTATAAGTTATAATTTTTTGAAATTTTTTGAAATTTAAATTTTATTTTATAATTAAATAAGAAAAAATCATTAAAATTAAAATCTTATTTTATAATTAAATAAAAAAAAATCATTAAAATTTTATTCAAATATACAGTACTGTACTTTAAACTTAAAAATAAAATGATATAAATTTTATTAAAAAAATTTTTTTTTCTAAATCATTACAAATATATTTTTTAATTTTTATATAAACAATTGTTTTTATAATATAAAAAAAAACTACAAATATAATATTTAAAAAAAACTCTTTCCCACTCCTTCTTTTGTGCTTAAAAATTTTCTTTTTAGGAAATTTTTGAGTTATTTACTTTTTTTTTGTTCTTCTTTTCCCCTTCCCTATATTTTTTTATTCCCTTTTTTTATTCTTTTCTCTCTTTCTTCAAAACATTCTCCTTTTCACTTTACTTTCTTCTTTTTTTTCTTTTTTTTTTTTTGCCAAAGCTAGGTTTTCTCTTTTTCCTAAAGGTTTTTTTTCCTAGGCCTTTCTTTTTTTTACAAAAACTACTCCATAACATCAACCCTCTGGCCAATTGACTCTTTTCTTTTAAGAGTTATATTAGGAATCAATAATTTTTCTCAAGATGTGGATTTTGGAATTTTTTTCTTTTCATGACTTTACAGAAAAAAGATAAAATATTTACATTCTTTAAAAAATCGACATAATTATAATTACCAAATCTGGTGTTGTTTACTTGCTAATAATTAGATTAGATATATCTAAAAAACTGATATATAACTATTATTATTCAAAACCTCTAAGAAGTTGTATTCCACAATATCTAGAGTAATATAGTAACTAATACCAATGCAACCAGTCTACTTGTAGGTATTATGTTAGTAATTAGATAGTATAATAGAATAATACATGAAAACTAAAAATTCTAGTTACTCTTACAACATAAGCTGATAATGATAATGAAAGTTCTTCACTCATCCCTCCAACAATACAGGTTTCAGTATACAATATTAGATAATAACATCTATAAAAAATTCCAATTTCATCACATCTGACAATTTTTCTTAACAATTATCAATACATATTCAATATTTCTTCTCCATTTTCCTTCACCTTATACTTGTACTGAGTCTTATTTAAATATTTAAGTAGTGTGATTATATGTATAAAGTTTCTTGTGAAAAATAACTGTTTCTTTTCCTACTTGTCACAGGTATAGACAACTGTTACAAACTTGAGTAACCTATAACTTGCTCCAATCCTAGAAAGGTAAAGAAGATCAAATATTAAATGGTTAGAATAAAGACTAGTCTTTATTAGATATCCTAGTCAGGATAATGACTATTTAGCTATTTAAACAAGTTATTCAAGTGAAGTTTAAATAAAACACATTCTTTATTTGCTATATATCAAGTTATATTTAAAAAGCAAATGTGTCAATCTTAATCATAACTTGAAAACCAACCTGTATATAATGGCTGCAATACCTTTATATGATTAAGTAATCAAAATTCTTTAAATAACTAAATACTATTTAAGGCTTAATATAGGTTTTAAATTTTATTTTTCTATATTCTTGAGTAGTGCTAAGGAGTTTAAGTGAAAGGGACACATATAATAAATCTGGCATTTAACTTTTCCTAATAAAAAGAAACATATTTTTAAGATTTAAAAAAGTGTATTAAATCTAAATAACTATTCAATTATTGACTATTATATAAATATTGA
>CAJVPV010002391.1:0-13234 GCA_910591835.1 Acaulospora morrowiae
ATTCCAATTATTTACTATATGTTACTTAGTAATTCTATCATAATACGGTTTTTGAAAAATGGTTGAATTCAATTCCATCACATGTATAGTTCTAACTATACATGTGGTGTAAATTATTTTGCTATTGACTTAATTGTCAAAATCCTCAAAAATAATTGTGTCTGATTCAATTATTTTATATGTTTTAATAGTGACTCAATTAATTGTGTCAAATAATTGCGTCAATTGTGTCAAGAATCTACCAATTTCTATCACATGTATAGTTCTAACTATAACTAATATTGCGTTATTTAGGTGACAGCTTACCATCCATCTTTTTTAAATTCAACTATGAGAATTATATATCAAAGATGAATTCAACATATCAGGTGGAATTTCTATAAGGGAAAATACCTATCATTAGTTTAAATTACCTAACCTATAATCTGATTTCTAAGAGTTAAATATCTATCTCACAGAAATTAATAGGATTTCTGAATACCTCAATATTTTTTGTTTGAATTCTTGGAAGGATACTTGCTTCTTGTTACCACCTACGGCTTCAGTAGATCCTTTCCACAAATCAACTTCTTTTAAGCAAGTACCAGATTGGAATAGCTCCAAATTAGAAAATTCTAAAGAAATTGAAACAAGACTTATTAGTTATAACATATATAGGGGAACCTATATAACCTATATATGAAGTGGCTTTATAATAATTATTATACATAAACTAGATAATCATTGCATCATGACACCTTAATGGGAAATTACAATCTTAATATCTATTGGATCAGCATATAAAAAGGTTTCTTATAAGAAACAATATATAATTAATTATGATACCAGATATTATATTAATTCTATTTAACTACTTTTACATGGGATTGAACTTATATCTTGTAATCTGATCTGCAAAGCATTAACCACTATACTATGGATTCACAGGTCTATTTTTTTCTGTTTTTTTACTTTTTTTATAATATAATTTATAATAATAATTAGCTTGTATATTTTTTCTTTAAAAAGTTTTATTCAAATAAAAGAAAAAAAAATTTGATAAAAAATTAGAATTTTTATTAATTTGTTATTAATTATTTTTATAAAAATATATTTTATTATTTTCAATATTACAATAGATTTGATTTGATTAAAGTTATATTGCTTGTTTAAATTCTTTAAGATTGTATATAGAAGATTATATAGCTATTTTTGGAAAATTTCCTTAATTTGAAAAATATAATTGAAAGTATTATAAGTTTTTCTTTATCTTTTAAATTTAGATATTTAAGTATTGTATAATTTATTTAAATTTTTTTGATATTAATTTTGTTTTTGATTTTTTGATTATTTTTTTAATTTCTAATTATAAGATTTTCTGAATATATATATTATATTAGTTGCTTCAGTTTCTGATTGAATAATATTTTTATTACTATATGTTTTAATTGTTTTTAATAATAGTATTTGATTAAAAAATTTCTGAAAAAATTTTATAATATAATTTTTTTTTTTGATTTTTATAGATTCTATAATAATTGTGATTAAATCTTTTTATATAGTTAGTTTATCAAATATAATATTATTTTTTTTTCTTTGAAAAATAAAATTGATTATTTTTTTTTGTTTATAAAGAAATATATAAATTTTTCTTTTATATTTTTCTATATTTTTTCTTATATTCTTTTGTTTATTAAGGCAATAAAGCTTTTGTATATTATTTTTCAAGTATATTTTATTTTTTTGATTTATTTTTTTGATTCATATATAAGAAAATTAGACTTTTGTCAAAGTGATTTGCTAATTATTATAGTTTTTTAATTTAATTTTATAATTATTTATAGATACTTACTATAATTAAATATTATATTTAAAATATTGTTTATCTTTGCTATAGAGTTTTTTAATTATATTAATTTTTATTCTCTTAAAAAAATATCTTTATAATTATATGTTGATTATTTTAAAAGGATAGAATTAATTTAATTTTTGAAATTAATTAAGTTTTTATAGAAAATAGATTAATATAGTATTGCATATTAAATAGAAAATAATTATAAAAGTTTAATTAAAACAAGCAGAAAATTTAATAACTTTGCTTAAGTACAGTCAAACTTAAATATAATGAAGCCTTCAGGCTAATTAGTAAAAATTGAAAAAAATTATTTAAAAATTCATTATAAAGAATTTTTAAAAATTTATATAAAATTTCTTTTTTATAATGAATTTTGAATAAATTCAAAATTTAAAAATTCGTTATAACTAGTATTTTATTATAGCTTTATTATAAACAGGCTTATTATTATTTATTATTATTATTTTTTTTTTTTTATAATAGAATAGGTATTAGATGCCAATTGTTTTATTGATATACTGTATATACAATATTACAATTACATCAAACATCTTCTATAATATTAAACTATAGCTTAATGCTAACCTATCCTACTCTTAATACCTTAGTGATACTAGTAATACTCTTGAAGTGGATTCATATTTTTAAGAAGGACCTATCTAGAGAGGTGGAAATCCTACCACTAGTTTTAAACCACCTAATCTACCGGTCCAATTTTATATGAGGGCAGTAAATATTATTAACTATCTCCTAAGGTTACTTGTTACATCACACCTTTTCACTTATATAGCTAATATGGCAGAGGGATCCCAATGTGGTATGTACTTCCTAGTGAATGCTCTGGTTTTGATCAGCTGGTTGGCGCTAGCTGCCAAATCTAGGGGCTCTTGTAGTCAAGTGGGATATTACTCCTATTATTTCCTAGTAGATACTCCAGTTTGGAATTGATTAGTGTAAACCATACATGTGGTCGTATTACTATAAAAGAAAATTTGATTGAAAATACAATTTCAAATTAAATATGAATTCCAATTATTTACTATATGTTACTTAGTAATTCTATCATAATATGGTTTTTGAAAAATGATAGAATTTAATTTCACCATATATATAGTATAAACTGCCAAATCTAAAGGCATAAATATCAAGCAGGATGCAACTTCTACATACACGGTAAGCTATTGGAGAATCCATGTCACACAAGACATTAGTGTCGATATAGTGCTTTCTTCAAAACTTTCTTATTCAATGGTTGACAATAAAGAGATTGGTGGCTTGGGATTGATTAAGATGGAGTATAGCCCAGTTTATATATCCAAATATATGGATGGTTCTATGGCTCCTTTTGTTAACAATCATTGTGATACCACCAGATGATTGTCACACCACTACTCCTTAACGAGAAGATCACAATCCCAATGCCCATTGGATCAGCATGTGAAATAGCTTCTTATAGAAAATGGCATATAATTGATTATAGTGTCAGATATCATATTAATTCTATTCAATTACCTTCATATGGAATTAAACCGATATCTTATAATCTAACCTGTGAAGCACTAACCACTATGCTATGGATCCACAGGTTATAAACAGGTTTGTTATATCTAGGTTTGACTATAATTATATCATATATATAATTTATAGTTTATTTATAAATTTATTACTGAATTAAAATCTTTTAGAATTATTATATTTTAATAAAAAAACTCTTTCCGCTAATCCTTTTGCCAACTCAAAAAACAGACGTTCTCAAAAATATTTCTTTATTTTTGATAATAAAGTCTATATAATTTCCTTAAAAACATTACTCCCTGAAGGCTAGTGCCTCCCCCACTTGTTTACTTCTCTTTTTTCAAAAAACTTTGAATATTTCAGTGACAAAATATATAAAACTTTACCTATTTGGTCTATGGCAAGAATACTTTACTGGGAAGAAGAAACTTGTAGAAAAATACTCTCCATTACTTTCTCCTTAGGCAGGAATTTCAGAAAGTGAACCACTAGCGAATGCATTTTCCAAGCTAAAATCCATAAGAACCTTGGATCCATCATAAGACCTTTGCTAGGGTGGGTGGATAAGCTAGTTGGGCTGGCCAGTGAATGCATCCCCAAGTAACATGGGAACCTTGGATCCACTGTAAGTAACTTCTTTGGTCCAGGCAGGTGGATAAGCTAAAAAAACCCAGATATATGAACCCTTTCCACTATTCACATATATCTGATAGTTGGTACTTTCAAGTGTGTTCAATTTTTCTTGGTTTTTCTGAAGAATTTTGCCTACCTCAGTTTGACCCTGAATTTTCTGTTACATCAAAAACTCTGGATGGTGATTGGCTGAAATCTTGGATTGGTTGATTGACATGTAAAAGAAATGTAAACAAGACATGTACCCACACATGCCCCACATTGTACCATATTATAACCGATGATGTAATTGGATAATAGCAAAAGAGCAAGGTGTTGAGGTGTTCTCTGGATAAGAAGTGGATTGAAGTTTTTTCCCTCCCCTCTTGTACTGGTTTCTTTTCCTCTCAAGATCAAAGAAGACTCTCATTAGGCTGGTGATTGGTGTTGATGGGTTTTTATTTTACCAGTGCAAACTCTTCTCCTTTCCCTTTTATCTTCCCCTTTTTTTTCTCAAAAAAATAAAAATTTTTTTTTACCTTAAAACCATAGAGGTTAAGCTGGGGTAACAGTCCTGATGAAAGGCTGGCTTTGAGATTTTAGAATAACAAGAAATGTTTTTTTTTTAATTGAGCAACTTGTTCATTTCCCTTAATCACATCTAAAAACCATTGGTTATTGACAGGTGTTTCATAATCGATAGAAAAGTTTAACCTATAGTATAGGTATGAATAACATCATATATAGTGTACTAAGGTAACACAGTCACGAAGCTGAATTAATAAACTTGAAGATATGAATTGATTAGGTGAAAAAAAAAATTATTATATTTTAGTTTTTTCTATATTTATTAAGAATTTTTTCTTTTATTTATTTATTAATTTCTTTTTTTTGATAATGCCAATATATTTTTCTCTTTAAATTAAAAATTTATATTTATTTTTTACCTGGATATTTTTTGATCTTATCTATATGTTTGTTTTTAATTTTTTTTTAATTATTATTGTTATTTCTATTTTTTTTTTTCCTGTAGTCAAATAAGCACGTATTGTTTATTAAATCTTTTCAAAAAACAAATAATGTGTGATACATTGTATTGCATAAACTATTCTATTGCCTTGAATACCCATTTTAGACAAATGTTTTTAGATGTGACTTTGAAGATGAAAAAGGTTGCTCTCTTTTCTATCTATCCACCTATAGAGTTTGATATTAAAGGTCATCGCCTGCAGTTCATCACTACAGTTCATCTAAGCAAAATCTAAACTATTTTTATATTCCCAACCATTTTTTCCCTCTTTGATCCATTCCCATATCGATAGTTTATTTTGAGCTTGGTCTGGAATAGGTTCTTCTATATTTGTGTCTTGTAAAATTTCAGAGATCATGTTCGTCGTCTATTCTTGTAATTCTTTTCTCTTGCCATTCGAATTTTTCTTCCTTTCTTTTCTTATCCAGCCATTATTTCTATTTCCTCATCTATGCATTTTTGGTTTCCTTCCTGAGCTTTGTAATCTGATGTATACATGTGGTGGAATTGAATTCAACCATTTTTCAAAAACCGTATTATGGTAGAATTACTAAGTAACATATAGTAAATAATTGGAATTCGTATTTAATTCGGAATCGTATTGTCGATCAAATTTCCTTTTATAGTAATACGACCACATGTATGATCTGGTGCACCAGTCATTCCATATCTTTTTCCGAACTTTCTTATAGATAGTTCTAGAAAATTTATTCAGTAAATATTTTGCTTTCTTTACTTTTATTTTCATTTCCCTTAATAATTGAGTCCACTCTGCGATATCTTCTTTCTGGAACAGTCCCAAACAAAGATCTATAATATCCTTTCCTGAAGAGAACTTATTCTTGTACCATTTCTGTAAAAGTTCTAAGAAGGTATTATGCCTATTCTGAGTTTCTTTTTTGTGTACTGCTTTTAGCCACCTGCTGAATATCTGGTCTGAAGTTTTATTTCATATTTCTTCCCAAAGTTTAATTATATATGTACAGGAGAGAAAGTGTGTAAGAGATTCTTTTTCTTGTCTGCAATAAATACATTCTGTCAGGTCTTTGTATTTCTCGGGAAATCTCTTGCTCATGTTGTCCAATATTGGTAGCTCATTGTGCATCATCTTTACACAAAAGGCTTTTTTTTTGACTTGCTTCATTGATATTTCCAGGGATCCTCCTACTCTGTTCATTTTCCAAAAGCTTCTCCAGTCATAATTCTCTTGATTATCTATTTCACCATACTATCTTTTATGTATGCGGTTCTGGTTAGCCATTTCATTAGTATGCCTCTTTTGTATATTTCTTTAATAAAGTCTCTAATTCCTATATCGATGGGAATTTCATTCCAACAAAGTGTTGTCAAGGCTTCTTGTCTGTACTAATTAGTCCATATAATTTCTGGTTCTTCTTTAGCTTCTTTTGCGAGAAGGTCTACCTTGTTGTTGACTTTATCTTTGCTATGTGCCTTGACCTTGATCATTTGAACTGTAATCTGCTTCTTATGTATTAGGTCGATACATCTTGTCCATAGTTGCCAGTTTTTCCACTTTCTGTTCCTTTTTCCGATATCTCTAATGTGGGGATTTAGAAGTTTTTGAAGAGTATTGATATAGGTAGCACTGTCTATTCTTATTTCTACTTGACTTTTTAGAGGTAGGACAAGGAGTATTAGAATGATTGCAACAAGTTCTGCCCGGAGTACTGATGGCCAATTATCCACTTCTGCTTGAAAGGAACTGCCTGGATTTGGTCCTTTCTCTTGTAGCCAAGCTGCCTCCATTTTTATTGTTTGGTCTCTGGCTTTTCCATATGATCCATCCATATAGAAGCAGTATGGTTGTTGGAAATTACTGTTTTTGTTGATTTTGTATTCTTCTATTAAGGCTTTTAAATATTCTGATAAGAGGATGTGCTCCTTAATTACTTGGACTCCAAAATCTTCTATCTTAACTGCCACCAGACAGTTGTTGGTAATCCCTCATTCCATGGGATATTCCAACTTCTTCATGGCTTGATTTTCTAGCACATATATACTGAGAGGAATTTCAGATTCTGGTACTCTTCTAAGGATTGGATACTAGTTAAAGATTTCCACAGATAGGGGCTTGATTTTTAATCTTTTGTTGCCTCCAGGATCGTTTAACCTATTCAATAAGTCTTCCTGTGAATTATTGGAATTTGGTTAAGAAGTATATATAAGCTTCTATAGTTTTATTGAGTTCGGTCTGGAGCCTATCTTGAGCTTATAGATTTCTACATGAGAGATTTGATAATCTGAGTCCCCTTTGCTTTTGTATCAAATGATCTGATTATCTTTCTCTCTGGTTTGTAAGATTTTCCAACTCCAGCAACGACGGTCTTCATTTAAGCTATCTGAAAAGAATTTTCTGTCCTAATCTTCCCAGTTCCAATCCTGCCATTCTTTCTTAAGAACGTCGTAATCATTGACAAGTGTTGATCTTAATGTTTTGAACCATAGGGGTACTGGTCCTTTACTGGTATTGGCAAATGTTTGTACGATTTTTCAAGAGAGCATCATTTTGATATCTTTATCAACGAGCTGATCTACAAACATAATTTTGTATTTTCATAATAATGGAATTGCCTTGTGGTACAAATTCATATTGTTAAGCTTATTCTTGATGGAGATTGAGCCTTCTCTCTAGTTAAAGTATTTCACCCATCGAGACGAAACTACTGTAATTCCTAACCTATTTGTCAGTTTTAGTACCTGAGCTGAAAAGTTTTTTGAGTATTTAAAAGATTACGAAATTTTATCAGTTAGGATATTGGCAGGTTCCCAGTTCTGGATCTGTGCTTGTTTAAGGCGAATCAAGGTGAATAGGCTGGCAGGTCCTGTATCACTTAATCTGTTCATTAAGTTAGAAATCAGATTCTCTGCTTGGATTTCTTTAATACTTTTAATATTATAGATTTTTTTGTAGTATATGGCCATGTTGAAAATTGTTGAGACTAGTTCAGCTGCCTGTTTTAGGACCCTTCTTAGTTAAGTCAATAGGTTATTGCAAATATATTGATCTAAGAAGCAATATTGCATCCGGTATTTTATTTTGGGGATTAGGACTCTATTTATGATGTACTTTGCATATTTATTTGTAATTTTCTTTCTTTTGAGGCAGGAGGCAACTGATATGATTTCTTGCTTGAGTCTATATATCATATCTTTTGTATGTCTTTTACTTCCAATCCATATTCCTAAGAAGTGAGTGAAGCTATTGTAATTGTTCTCGATAACTTCTTGTTAGTCCAGGCCAATCTTCACAGAGTTTGATCCTTTGCTGCCATTATTGATAGTAATCAGGACTGATTTGTTGCCATTGATTTGTGAATCATTTGCTGCATAGAACCATTTGGCTCTTTCCAATATGTTTTTTATGTCTTTTTCAGATCTGGCAATCCATGTTGTGTCATTCATATATGCTATCGCAGCTTGTCGAACCAAGATTTGCTGTGGAGTGTCATCCTTACTGAAATTGATTTTCCATTTGCAGTTCATGATATATCCTAGTTTTGTATTTCACAGAGTAAAGGGTCATAGAAGATATACCATAGAAGAGGAGAGATCGTCTCTCCTTGATCTATTCCATCCCAGCAATTATTTTTTTTGTTATTCCCACATCAGTAATTACTTGGAGAGATCTGTCCTTGAATGGTTCGAGGATTAGTATCACTAGGTGTGCTGGAATCTTGATTCTTTATAATGCTCTTTGTAACATTTCTAGGCTAATTGTGTCATATACTTTTGCTGTATCTTGAAACAAGATCCATAATTCTTTCTTTTCCTCCCGTGCTTCTTCGCAGATATTATTTATCAGATGGATGGACTCTGACGTGCTTTCTTCAGGTAGTTCTATGAAGTTGGATCCTCTTAGGATATTGTGTGTTTTGTATATAGTGGATATCCAATTAGTAATGATCTTGGTAAAGCATTTTCAGGAGATATCTAAAAGTACTATCGGTTTAGTATTACTTAGGATGCCCTGCCATTCTTTGCTCTTTGATATTGGATAGAGAAGACTTTCTTTCCATATTGAGGGAATTATATTGTAGGCTAAGTATATGTTCATAAGTTGGTATAAAATTTTTCTTCCAAATGCTTTTAGATTTTTAAGCATTTCGTATTTGATTTTGTTGGATCCTGCTGCTTTGTCCTTTGGAAGATCTTTAAGAACTTCTTCCAGTTTGATTTTGTTGATGGTGTTCTTTGTATTCTTATACCATTCTTCTTTTATTTCAGCTTTAGAAGCATACTGGTCCTTCTATTTGTTATCCAGCAACTCGAAATTATTGTTTTGCTTCTTGAAAGCACCTTTGTAATATGCCTCTGTTTGATGTAGAATTTCTTCTTTATCTATCAACATATACTCTCTTTCCTGATCATCTTGGACCCAGATTCTGTCTATGATTATTTTATCTCTGAAGTTATTTGTCAATCCTTGTACTATTTTTCTCTGATTTTCTTTAAGATTTCTGCATCTTTTTTGGATTGCTTCTTTAATTTCAGAGTTTATTCAGTTTCTTTTTTCACTAAGGCAGATCTTTTTTAGGGAGTTAGTTGTTTTTCTAAGCTGGAATATTAACATATGTTCTTTTTCTTCTTCCTCTAATATTGTTGTGAGCTTATATATAGATTCGAGAACTGGTGCTATTGGTACAATGTTTTGGTTGATCTTCTTAAGTTCCTTTCATAACTTTTGTTTTAGTACTGGTCCCTTCCCGGGATCTTTTAGTTTGGTCCAGGTGTTAAGTACCTTGTTCACTGAATAGTAGCTGTAAAAGACTAGCTGTTCTCTACGATTTTTCTTTTTGTTTTGAGACTTGATTCTTTCTCTTGCCATTTTCTTTTTACAGTATAACTGATTGAAAGCTGTGAATATGAGAACTTTTTCAAACAGCTCTCAGGATTCTTGGATTAGTTGATTGCGTCTGTTGTCGTTGATTTGATTCAAGTTCATTATCTGAATCTGATATGAAATATTGCTTCTTTGTAGTTTTTGATCGACTTTTTGTGTATACTTTTTCCATTGGAAGTCTGTTGTCTTGTTAATGTTGATTATCTTTTCTCTAGATAGTTTTGATATGCTTGTACTTATCTGGTGATCTTTGAGTATAGCACTTCTCACTATTTGGAGGATTAGTACAGTGTGATTACTATTAATTATTGAACAGAAGTCTATATTGCTAAGGTGAAACATGTTATTTGCTATACTATAAGACCCCCAAATATAGTCAATCCTATTAGAGCTTGATTTGTTTTTCCAAGTATGTGAAGTCTCAATTGGTTTCCATAGTTGTTGTAAGTTTGAGAGGTTCCAGTTGTTCATGTAGTCAAATAGTTTAATTTCCAGATCATCTGTTCTGGTAAATTCTGTTATACTATTTAATAACTTATGATCTGTTCTGGGATTTACTGTAGCATTGAAGTCACTTATGATAATGATTTCATAATTTCTTCGTGAGTATATTTGCAAAAGATCTTGTATTTTCTTCTGCAATATATGGCTCTGTCTTTTGTTACTGGGTAGATATATTTGCACAATCCATATTTTGTATCCTTTATTTAGAAGGTTGATTGCTATTAGGTGATCTTTGATCTTATCTACAGATGCTATGAATTTCTCAATGTTTTTGCGAATTAATAATGCAACTCCTGTACTCTTGAGGTTGTTTGGTTCTGCACTTGAGAAGCATTTGTATTGTCTTTGGTCTGCAAAAGCAAAGTATTGGTGTTCTTTCACAAGTTTAGTTTCACATAAGCCCATTATGTCAATTTTCTTTTCCAGCAGTTCCATTATTAGATTGGCTTGATCTGTCTTTCGATTGATTCCTCTAATATTATATATACAGTCGCCTCAAAAAGTAACGCCCGATGATTTTTTTATAATAAAACATATAGAAAACAAAAATTTATGTGATATAGAAAAATCAAAATTTTTTTTAATTAAAAATTTTTTTTTGAATATAATTATTAAATTCAATATTTTTTTTTTATAATTGTATGATTTTTGTTGGGCTTAAATAATTTTACATATTTTTTTTTTAATTATAAAGTTTGCAGTTCAATTTTTTATATATAAAACTTATAAAATTTGTTAATTTAACTTTAAAGATTTTTATTATTTTTTTAAAAATTATTTGAAAAATTTTAATAATACTTATTAATAATATAGTTAATAAACTTTAAAAAAATATAAAATAAAAATTTTTTATTTATAAAAAATACAAATCTTAATATAAGATAAAATTTGTATCAAAATTTATATAATAAAAACATAGTAAAAATATCAAATTTTTAAACTTTCAAAAATTAAAAATTTTATTAATAAAAATTTTTTTAATTCATATAATTTAAAAGTTCAATACTTATACTTTTAACAGTTAACTTTACACTTGTCTAGAAATTTTTTATATATTTTTTTTTTAGTGATAAAATTTCTTAAAAAAATTTTTATATGTATTTTATTATAAAATTGATAATCGGGCGTTACTTTATGAGGGGACTGTACCTATTGTTATGCATGGTATTTGATTGTTGTAATTATTTGAATTTGTTGATGTAAGGTTTTTTTTCTGGCTTTTTTTTAGAAATAATGTTTTTTGATTAGATAAGAATTCATTTATATATGTGATATCATCGGTATTACTTGTTATTGCTAAAGAAGTTGGTTGTATTGATGATACTTGCTGTGTGTTGGAAGTAAAGATGGGTCCTTAAATTATTTGTGAAGACATAATTCAAATGTCCCTTATTATTAAAAATTTTCATTTCTATATTAAGAAATAAAAAAAAACTACCTACAAAGGTTCTTTATAGTTTTAAGCATCTATACAAATCATTTCTAAAATTATGTCCCTATTGAAGTAAAGAGCTAGGAATTATGTTCTCTAGGGAATATGGATGTAAAGGAATGTAAATTTTATATGCTAAATACTTTAGGGACCCATCTTTAGTTGGAAGGGTCTTGTTCTTCAGTAATGATTATGGTTTCAACTGGTGTGTCTATTTTTAAGATCTATAGTAGGATTTTTTCCTACTATTATGACCTTCTTCTAACTTGTATAGGTGCTCATTAATTCTTTTCAGTACTTTTTGAATCTGTTATCAGGAGGAGTTTTCTTCTCTTGATTTGCTACTGTTATACTTTCTGTTTGTTTGTTTCTTGTGAAAGGTTCTGGTCTTGCTAGACTGTTTCATTTCTATGTCTGAGAGCTCTTCCTCTTCTGAGATAATACTCATATTATCTTCTTCTTCTGTATCTAATCTCTTGGAATTTGTGCATTTAGTATATTTGCTTTCTTGAGCCTTGTTATTTGTTTTGGTAGTAATCTTTGTGTTGTCTTTTGTACTCCATCAAGTTTTGCTATCAAAGAGTTCTACGTGGGATCTCAATGCTTTGTTCAGGTCTTCTGTATTGAAAAATCCTAAAATGGCAAAGCTTCTTTTCCTTTCTGTTCTGCTATTTGTTGATATATGTATGGTTTTGACATTGAGGTGTTTGGTTGCACTCATTATTTTGGTAGCTGAGACTTCCTTGCTTATATCATATAGCCTGGTCGTAATATTGTTTTGTCGTGTCAGGGTCTTGATATAGTTTTGGTATGGTATGATTCTTGTCATTGTTGTTCCCATTGGTATTGCCCATGTCTCCTTTAGATTTATTAGTAATATTGAAAATGTAATTCTTGCTGACTTGAAGTTGTTATTGCCATTCTCCATCTGTATATGTGAGATCGTTCCATATTTGGCTATGGCACCTTTGAGTCTCTTGGTTGAAAAGTCAAAAGGTATGTCTATTATAACGACCTTTTCCATATCCATTGTAGTGTCTGGGGAGTTTTTGTCTTCAGAGGAGGTTATGTTGCATGATTCTTTTTCATATAAGATTTGGATTATTATCTGAGGTTGATAGATTAGAAGTTTTTTCTTACATTCCAACATGTTATTGAATTTTTGGAAATGTAGAACTGTCCATTTGCTTTTTCCTATGGCCCTGACTTAAATTCCTTTGTGGAATATGGGAACTTTGAAAAATCCAGTAAGGTTTTGTAGTTACTCTATTCTGTTTTTATCAAAAATGCATCAGGAAATTTTTTTGGTGAAGATCTTCGCAAATCTTCGGGTGTAGACCTTCGGAGAAACTCCGTCGTCATTAAAAGACTCCGGAGCAAAAAAATATATATTAACCTCCGGAGATCTTCGATTTATTTAATAGTAATAAATAGTTAATTTATATT
>CAJVPV010002392.1:0-13232 GCA_910591835.1 Acaulospora morrowiae
TTAAGCAGGGACTTCTTTATTAAGCAGTTCACCGTTATTACATTTCGATTCTACTCTACAGCTATTTATATTGCTTGTGACGCGTCCCCAAATCAATCATCGCATCCTGCAAGTTTTATAACAAGCTTTCTCATACTTTTAGCCCTCTACTGATGCATAATCTGATGCATCTGACCCTGCGCCGTGCCAGACCTGGTACCCAACTCCATACCCTTATCCCCCATTCTGTCATGCCTCTTTCCCACCCATGTAATTATTATGCTAACAATATATATAAGTAAACACAACTTCAATATATTAGCAATTATAAAATCATCAACTAGATAAAAAAATATAATTCAAAAGACAATATTTAACAAAGAAAAACAAGAATTAATAATTCAAATAATAAGATAAAAATCAATCTTTGTGAACAACTATAGAAATTCAAGAAAAAAAAAATCAACTCTTCTATTAATAAAACAAACCAAAACCTTACTATCCTTTTAACAGGGGTATTAAATATAATAAGCAATATAGCAAAGTAGAAATAGATACCAAAAAGCTATCTGGAAACACAATAAAAAAAAAACTCTAATATTTTACAATATGTAAAGAATTATATCAAAGAAAAAGATATATTGTTATTAACTTTGCAAATATATCTGACTGAAATCAAGCAATATAAGAAAGATTTACAATTGAAGAAATACAGATTACATAAACACAAGTTAATTCCTATACCAATAATGCTAAATAGTCAATATCTGTTTATAATGATATTATTATTGCTAAAGTGAAAATTGATTTGTCAATAAAATTAAATAAAGTATTTAATAAATTTAAGATTTTATTAAATATTATATTATCATTTATATCTGTATTTGATAACTTGACAGAGAATATTTTTTTTATTTTATATCAGACTGTTGCTATGACAAATTATAGTTTCCAGACTTTGTAAAAAATTAAGTATTGCTATACTTAATTTTTGCCCAAGATCTTCAATAATCCTTGTCCAATTTTCACTAGTATTTACCCTTGAAATATTGCTTATTCTAGAATAATTCTTGTATTATTATTCTTGTTATTGTTTAGCTCTATACTTTTCGTATTATTGTTGCTCTATAATATTTCCTATTTTATTTAATTATCTTTATTCTTGTATTTTTGCCAGAGTATTTGTTTCTATTATAACATATACAGATAACTGTTATGATGAATATAATACTTCTTTTATATCTCTATTATTTCTTATAATATATATTTATCATATACAAAAATATTATAACTAAAACATATATATAAAGGTTCCAATTTTGTTTAGGAATTGACAAGCTTGAATATACTGTATATTTTATAGAATAAACAACTTGACCTTTATAAAGCAAATCACTATTGTCTCTTTTGCTTGACCTCATATACCTCAGAATTGTACTAATTTGTATATCTCTAGAAACTTTAGTATATCATTTGGCCCTGTCCATCTAAAGTGCCTCCCTGCTACTAGTTCTCACTCTTTATCTTTCTCCTGAGATAGAAATAATATATAACAGTATATAATTGGAGATTTTTTTTTTCTGAAAAGGGTTGAATTTGCAGATAACCAAGTTTAGTAGTAGGTTATTATCTGTGAGCTTAAAAGTTAGTGAATTTGATAATTTTGAATTTAGATTCAAAATAAAGTTTTCAAATTTGGGTTTTCTTTTTTTAATTATAGGTTTATTGTAAGTATATAAAAAGATATAAAGTAGGTTCTCTGAATATATATTATATCTTGAATACAAATTATTAGAACAGAGATGAAAGTCTTGTTTATAAAGTTTAATTCTGGTTGAAAGCTGATTAATTAAAAGTTTTGTTCTGAATATTAATAGTAATTTGTATTTTATTCAATCTGTAGTTTTTAGTTTATTGTTTTCTTTGATAATAGATTTCAATTTCTTAGAAAATAAGAATTTGTATATAGCCAAGTAGCTGAAAAAAATATTAAAATAATTGATATAGTAATTTATAAATTTAATTTATTGAATAATACTTGTTATATAAATATTAATAAAAAATATTAAAATGATTGATATAGTAATTTATAAATTTAATTTATTGAATAATACTTGTTATATAAATATTATTAATTAGTAATGAGAATATAAATATTAATAAAAAATATTGAAAAATTAGTAAACAGATTTTGGAAGAAATTGCATATAATAGTTGATAATTTTTCAGTTATATTATATAACTGTAAAATGTTTTATTAATATAAGAGTATTGTATTTGATAATAAGTCTACTATAAGTAAAGATGAGTCCCTAAACAAATGTTAACTATTTGTCACCTGTTTTGACTATTTAACTTTAATAATATTCTCGATTATAAAAATAAATAATGTAATGTTTTTTGATTTTAAAGTCTTTTATATAAATATAAGTCAGAAAGATTGAGAAACAGAAATGGGATCTATTTGCTTGAGACTTCACTTATTATTTTTTTAATTGTTAAGTTGAAATTTAGATAGCTTCTTTTAAAGTTTTCACTTGATATTCTTAGCTTTTTCTTTATCAAAGAAAATTTAACTGAAATGCTGAGTTTTTTTTATTAGATCAGACTCTCCTTAATTTATATTGAATTTAAAAGTAACTTAAAGAAAAATTTGTTTCAAAATTGTTTTATAAAGTTTTTAACTTTATTTTAATTGTTAATTGATAGAATAATGCTATTATTCTTATCAAATTAATATATTAATGATAGAAATTTTTTGGATTTAATATAATTTTGTAATAGTTTTTAGTTTTGCTTACAGAATATTTTCTAAATTGTTGTTAACAGAAAAATAATAAATAATATACTTTGGTAACTAAGAATGGATTCTTAAATTATTTAGCAAATAAAATTTTACAAATCAATTATACTCTTTTTGAAGGGACATAATTATTTATTTATTACTTTAATAGAAACATAATCCAATAAATATTTGGATCAAATGATTTAAATTGTAAAAAATCTTTATAAGTAGTTTTTTTTAATAATAAGAGACATTTTGATTATATCTTTACCTTTATTTAGGAACCCATCTTTACTGATAACTATATAAAAGAACACAGATTATTTTGATAATAATAGATTAAAATACAATAAGAATAATTTACTAAAGATATAGTAATAATCTCTTAATTTGTCAAGTTATATAGGTTTTTTAGATTAGCTCTATTTGTTAAGAAAAAAATACCATACAAGTTTGTTTTAAGATTAGTTAGGTTTTCTAAAAAATTTAATTTTTCAACAAACAATGAAGAAAAAAACAAATCAAAGTTATAATAATCTTTAAGATATTCTATAACTTTTTTGGTGTATTTTGATAAGGTAATAGATATGGTTCTTGGCAGTTTGATTTTAATTGAGACTAGAACTTGATCAAATGAGAATCAAAGATTGAATAGTTTTATTTTAATAAGTTTATTACATTTGTTACATATAGTAAATTGTGATAATTTAGCTTTATAAGTAAGAGATCAATAAAACAGTTAAAACTGTATTTCAATAGTTGGATAACTTATCAAAATTTTAATTTTGTAAGGTCAAATAGCTTGAAATAAGCAGAAAAAAGTTCTTTGTTAATAATAATTCTAATTTTTTTTCTAGTTGTTATGATAATATAACCTATATTATTAGTCTTGAGATAATTTACTTTGAACTTATTTTCAATTTTTTGATATTCTATTTAATCTGTCCTTTGATTAAATTGTTTTTAAAAAAGATTTTGAAAGAAGTCTCTATCTCTGTAACTAATTTTAATGAAGATTATTCTTAATAATAATTTAGAAAAATCTTTGAAATCATTCTTGAATTTAATGAAAAGTCTTAAAATAGCTCTAAAGTTCTATTATAACTAGAGATTTCCTTATAGTACTTGAGAATTTTGGATTTTTATCTTTCAAATTGGCATTGTGAATTTTATTAATAAGTTAATTATTTTAATAATTTTATAATATAACTTCAGTTTTATTAATCCAAAAGATTGAAATAGATATAATTAATAACTATTATAATGTTTATATAATGGAATTATCAATTTTTATTTTAGAGATGTTTTGTGTATTACTTAATTTTTTGTGATTGTCTCATATAAGGAAGCAGAAGTATATATATGAATTGTTATAAGTTCATATGCACTAATAACTTGATTATTGTTAAGTAATAATATGGGCTTAGGGTTAATGCAATAATAATTACAGAAGAAGAATTAAATTTTATACTATGGTTATTGATTATTTTCTCTATAGATACAAAAATGTTTAGTAAAGTAAAGATATTTTAATTTTTTTTTTAAAAAATGACAGTTTGATTTTTTTTGAAATAATAATATAAAGTTGTTCTCAAGAAATATATGGTTGCAATTAAAATTAAGCTTTATAATTTTTTTATTATATCGATTTTGTTGTTATTTTAATGTAATAATGATAAACAAATGTTTAATAAATGTCTTATATTTAATGCCTGTTTGTGATAAAAAAAAAAAACTAATAGTAAGTATAATGAATTAGAACATGAAGAACAGGCAAGACTCAATTGGATAATACTATATGAAATAAAACCAAATACAATTATAAAAAGTTCTTCAAACTTGGATTTGCTTATATTGATTAATATTTTAACTAGATCAATAATATTAGACAATGTAATTCTAATATCGATCTTGTAAATGCATTTAATTTTATATAGCAAGCTTGAAAATTAGATATTGTTGATAATAAAAACTTTTCTAATCATACCATGGATTATATAAATTGATAAACATTAAATATAATTAAATAGAAATATTTTAGTAAATTGAATTACATTATATTATCTTAAGGACAGATCCTGATCAAGTTAAACCTCTCAAGCTTATTGTAATGGGAACTACAGAAACAGAAAAATTATATTTAATTAATATAATTAAAAATTTTCTTTGGAAAATTACAACAAATCAAAATATTAATACATAATTACTGTTATTGTACTTGCACTAATGTAAGTTACAGCATATAATATTTATAGCATCATAATTTATTCAGCTTTTTTTATCCAATATCTAACAATAGTCTTGATTTAAATAACAAAAGACTAAAAAAATGACAAAAAAATCAAAAGATATGGAATATTTTATTATAGATGAAAAAAGCATGGTAGGTTATTATATGTTTGCATTAATTGATATGAGACTATAAGAAGCTTTTTTAAACAGCAGAGTTTAATTTTGGTAGTTAATTTATTATTTTGATTGATAATTTTGAATAGCTTTTTCCAGTATTAGATAAATCTATGTATTTACAGATTCATTAACATAATTCATTATTAAATAATAATATTACAGCATATAAACAATTTCAAAAAGGTTTATAAGCTTGATATTATTCAATGTCAATCAGAAGATTCTGATAACTAGTATAGCTTCAAAGCTATATTAATATGATTAAATGATGACAAATCCATAATTGATAATTGGAAAGTACTTACCAAATGATTTGCTAATATATCAAATACATCGATGGCTGATTTTTCAAATGTGACATGTATTCTACCTAGAAAATCTGATATTTTGAATTCTATATTAATAAACTCAAGTCATTAAATTGTTCTATTGCTAGGATAAATGCCATATATACAGGCAATAGTGAAGCATATAAGGCTGACTCAGATATTGCAAAAGGACTTGAATCTTTATTATTATAGACAAGAGATGTGAAAATTATGCTTAAGACAAACTTATGAATAGAGTTTGTTTTGATCAATTGTTCAATGGGTACTATCTGAGAAATAATATTTGAACAGAATCAATCATCTCCTTTTCTTCCTATTGCTGTCTTGATAGAATTCAATCATTATTCTGGTCCTGCTATTATAAACACACAAAATAAAAGACTTGTTCCAACTTCTCCAATTAGAAATACATGGAAAGGAAAGAAAGGAACCTGCTAACTATTGCAAATTCCATTTGCCTTGCATGAGCTATTACGGTTCATAAAAGTCAAGGATTAACATTACAAAAGGCTGTAATAGACATTGGTGAAAAGGAATATGCTGCTGGACTTTCTTTTATAGCTATTTCATGAGTTTGTACTCTTCAAAATGCTCTTTTCAAACCATTTTCATTTGAAAGACTCCAGCGTATCAAGACTTGCAAGAGACTAAAAGAAAGATTGATTGAAGAGAAATGTTTAATTCAATGATACCTTAAATTAGAAACAATATCGATTTGATTATAATTGAAATACTATTAACTTATAGCTTCAGACATTTCAACGGTTTCCGTTATCTAGTTATAATAAAAATCGTCAAAAAATATATTCATATTTTAAAAGGTCACATACACACAAAAAAAAATAACAATCATATGAAAAAAACAATATTACCATCCAAATACTGTATACAATATTATTATTGAGGCTTTGAAGGATTTGGTGATTTTGAAATAGTAATAGTTTAGTCTCACTTATTATGTGCCCGAATATAACACCTTTTTTGACATTACATGATTGTAATCAACCAATAGTGAAAGACTTTCATTGTCACCCCAACAATAAGAAAGTTTATGAAGAGAGTAATCTTCTAGAAAAAACAAAGGATCGATATTGCTTTGTTCATAATTATTGTTGCAAATAATTTTAATATCTAAAATATTTAATGAATAACATAATTTCATAAAATACACGTATGTATTAACAAATTTGATATTTTTTGCTCGGCATATTACATATAATACATATACAATACAGTAAACATAAACTTTCATCCATATTCGAATATCAACCGTCGCCTAGATTATGCGCGACCATGCTTTTGCGATTAATCAAACACATAATAGTTTAAAAAAAGAAAAAATTTGGACAAAAATATCTGGCCTGTTTGCACCACCTAGCTATATCACTGGGTTAATTGCAATATTTAACTACATGATCAATTAATAAAATGATTCGATATGTACGTTATCTGTTAGAAATATTTAAAATAAATAGCACATCTATTTTCTGGATTTTTTTTTTAATGGCATTGTTTATAATATACATTTTTCTGCATTTCTTGATGAAGGAGATTGTTGGTTTTGATAAAATGCTCCCTACATCCATCAAAATAACATATATATGCTGGAGATGAAACAATATTTTTCATTAAACTTTGTTATATAATAATAAGTGTACGACTAACTAATACTTACATGGGTTTTTATTGTGTATTCTTTCATATTTTTCCTGAAGATGCATTTTTTCGTGAATTTTCAGTTTGTATTCGTATCTAAATAACTTTTTACAGCATTGACATGCATATTTAATTATGTCACACGAGATTGCTTTTTCGTGATCTTTCTGATGTGCGTCTTCCTTCGTGTTGAAGATAGTTTCTGGGTATACCGCACGCGCTTTTCGGGCCATATTAATTGTCCTATCAATTTTAACAGGTTTAATTGTATTTTCGGTAGTCAACTATTAATAGTTTGTTGAATTCTTGATTACCTTTATAAATATATTTGTCTTTAAGCAAAAAGGGCGATAGATTATGTTTTACTTGTTTGAGTCTGAAGATGGTGTTCTTAAAGGACGTATAAACGTACTATATATATATGCGAATTTGGAAAATCAAACAAAACTAACCATTAACGTTAGCTGACCTGTATAATGATGCTTGGATCTTGGGGATTGATGAAATGTCTACACGTTCAATTTAATTGTAATTGTAAAATCCTAAAATCAATAATAGGAATGTTGTGTCACTAAATATAAAATCAATTATTGTGTCACTCATATCCAAATTCCTCAATTCCTCAAATCCTCAAATCCTCAAATCCCTCTATAGTCTACATATACCATCTCGTTTATACAACAATACATGCATACTGTACTGTAATCATAAGGTTCTAATCCGGTTTCATGCATGACGATTGTGTCACTTTGATCACGATCCTCCAATCTGATGATTTACATATTTTTTTTGATAAGCAGTACTGTATGTAATAAATAATATAAAAGGTGTAAGCACTGATTTCGCCTAAAACAATAAAATCATATATGGTATAAACTGGTATTTAAAATATAATCATTTGAAATACTACACACAGCAAAGAGGCGTTTAAAGAAAGGCAACATAGTATACATAAAACTTTAAATTTAATTAGATAAACAAATGGGTTATTCATTTACGGCAAACAATTTTACTATCACGCAGTTAATATTCTCTATACGTTTATTAATTTTAACGATATAAATAATACTTTTTATATGGGAATTATACCAAAACATCTCATTTCATTATCATCACGTATGGGCATATTTGCAACAAATCTTTGTGTTATTTTGATGTCATATTCGCGGTAACTTCGTGCCATACTGTCTTACATCGCGTAATATTGATTTCATTTGCTTTTCAAATGTTCCGTAGACACAACTTCATGTGGTGCAATATTATTTCAAGCACTGTTGGGTTATTTATTCACCATATAGTGTTTTAAGCACTTTGAAATAATTATTGTTAGCAAAGAAAAGGAGGGTATTAATCAATTATACCCTTACTTATTACAAGAAACCACATTCCTACCAGACTAATGTTGATAACCATATGAATACACTTAGATATATGACAGCCTTTTGTCACAACAGTTATCTCTTTTTGGTATGTTTCACAAGATTCCGAGCGAGAATTTATAATGTGATAAGATCGATTAAAGAACCTTTAAACCATTGTAAATATAACAGACACTAAATACTACCGATAAACTGTTATTTGTAAAACACAATTTTAGGCTCTGACAGTCCAATATTCGTGCACGCACGTACAAAATAAATCTTGTGAGAAGTGTACATATCATATAATCAATTCTTTTCTGCACTACATTCAGGGACTGGTTATTACAGGAAAGTATTGAAATTGATCTTGGAATCAAATACCTTAGGAAGAAGTGTTGCTGTCACAAATCTCTTAATTCCATTTGCAATATACCATGGTGTTAAATATAATGTGCGTATTTTATGACACGTGGTTAAAGATTTTAGTCATACGATAAAAACTCATAACTAAATCATTAAATATAACTAAAATAATAAGACAATAAACCTGTATTTTCAAATGTTTCCAATATTATAAAGATTAAATCTATAAATTTGCTGCCTCTCCTAGTTCTTTACGGGACAATATTTGTGAAAAATCAAATATTTTTGTCGTTTAAATAATTTAAGTGTTCGAGCTCAGTACGCACTAGGAACTTCACTGAATTACTTTGCGCCATAAATTAATCTCATTGCTGGTCTCATAATGATCAATATATATATTCGTTTTGAACGCAGAAGTGAATATGCCTTATATACTGTAAGAGGTTTCGAGGCACGCCTAGATAATTGCCGGTACATGATTGTTCGTTTGGATAGCCGAGATGAAAGTGGATGGTTCTTAGGTAACTTTATGGGCTATGCCTCTGGAAGAAGTTTGAATCAATCTGGTTTTGTTGAAAGCTCGACTTTGCCGTATGTTTGTCCATACGCCAATGGAATCTATCGCGATGACGATAATAACGAACTTACCCTCGTCGGCTATATTACCCGCGAAAACTTGAGAACGCTCTATAGACACAGTTGCTCCTTTTGCCAATTATTACTTTCTCATCCAAGTAATTTGAATATCCACACAAGGCACCACACTGGGGAAAGGCGTAGGTTTTTATTTTGTCTATTAATTTAAAACTGTTTCTTTTATCCACTGTCGAAAGAGGGTCTAATAAACAACCCGTCTTTTTCTAGCCTATCCCTGTCCAAGGTGCAATAGACGTTTCTCCACTGTTAGTAATAGGAACAGACATAGGAGGCGCTCTTGCCGCCATTGAGAGTTGTAATGTTTTCCAGCAAGCATAACAAGAATTGATATCAAATAATATCCTAAAAGATCTCAAAGATGAAGAGTTCTATAGGTGTATTTGAACAAAAAAATAAAAACTTCTGCTGATTACTTTTTTTTTCCTTCTCAATGCAAATATAATATTTGAAGTCAAATCGTAACGGTAATGTACGTACTTAGCAAGATTATTCAGAATGTCGAAGAGACATGAAAGGCATACCAACAAAAATATATTTTATTTATGTGAGAAATATCTTCCCCGCCTGGCTTAAATAATTTTTTTTATTAATCTTCCATAAAGAATGTAACAATTAAAGCTTATTGTTTCTACACTTAAACACTTTGTTTTAATTTTTTCTC
Source organism: Acaulospora morrowiae (assembly GCA_910591835.1). Classification (NCBI taxonomy): domain Eukaryota; kingdom Fungi; phylum Glomeromycota; class Glomeromycetes; order Diversisporales; family Acaulosporaceae; genus Acaulospora; species Acaulospora morrowiae. The sequence continues at coordinate 10,201 of CAJVPV010002392.1, forward strand.
GAGGAATGTTCTTTATGTCACAATGTGAATATTGCGTGTTCATTTGATTATTTACAGTACTAATTAATGAATCACAAAGTGTAACATGTCATATTATAGGAACCAAATAAAGCCTAATTTGTAAATTTTAGTCGAAATAACGCTCCTTTGATAATTCCATGTATGGATATATTGTTGAAACATAAATGTGGAGTACTCCTCGCTTATATTTAAATGACTTTGTCATGTTATTTTTAGATAATGATAAACAGTTGCAAAGCAATGAAAAAATGTAACAACTGTTTTCCAAAATTTATGTATATTTGGCTTAGTTTAATTATACTTGTTCGAAAGCAAAGCAGCGCGGTCCCTACACCATTGCGCTGGAGAAATAATACTAATATGCACTTTTGGTATTTTTATTTGACCATGTTAGTTTGTAAAAATTTTTAATGCTCTTTAGTAATTATCCACATCTATGTATTTAATATGTCCTCATTTACGTTTATTGATTAAAAAAGGAGTAATGAATGTCACATTATTAATAAAAAATTTTATTATCCTGTTGTCTAAACAAAGGAGTAAATTATTTAGGTTTAATTATTTATCTACCCTTCTTTTCTTCTTTTCTTTTTTGTTTCCATTAATTTTGCAATTATTTCCTTTATAAGAGAATTTTATGCAAATAAGCTATCTGGCCAATAATAGTCTGCGCCGGATTGAAACCGGATCATATGGCATCTCCTGAACTTCTTATGCGATTAACATTTGTGATGAGGTCCCTGTCGTCAAATGTAAGAATTGAATTTGCTTATTGCTTTGAAGGCGGAGGCGGACAGGAATTTTTGAATTACATAATTATTTTAAAGGAAACTGGAATTTTTAAAATCCCATAACTATGATTCTAATACGCATTATAATCTTATTATTTTACATAATAATAGCAAGTCCATATTTAGTATTTTTTCTGACTTGAAATGCGCTCCTTTTTGAATCACATAACAAATATTGTTTTTTATGTACTAATTTAAAGTGATATTATTTAACTCCACAATTCGCTTACAATGGCCAGATTAGGAAGAAAAAACGCTTGCTATTAAATCATTTTAATTTATTCTCTTGTCTATACAATAGGTGCCATTCGATATTTCATTTTATCTCATCATTTTTACTACCGTTTTTATATTCTATCATTTTTCAGATACAAGCATTAATTCTATGCATATACAGTCACATAAAACTTCAATTACTGTAAATTTGAAATGAAATTAGCAATAATATGTTCGGGCTAAAAAATTTACAACATCAAAGTTTTTTAAAAAGTTTCAATTAATTCAAATGTTTGCTGCACTAAAGTAGAAAGGAACACGCAATTTGACTAGTTAAATACTGTAATGTCCGAGTGTAAAAACGCGACAGCACCGGTCCGTAAAAAATAACTGCGAGAGTACCGAATGGTACTTTAAGTATTGTGATAGAAAAATATCTAAAAAAGAAGAAATTGTGATATATAAAATTATAATTGTACGCTTGTGGTAATTAATTAGGTAAAAAAGGGAGATTGTAATAAGTTATTGATTAATAGAAGTAATTGTGATAAAATATTACGTAATAGGAGGAAATTGTAAAAAGAACATAGGTAATCAATTTCGCCATACCGATAGTTAAAAGTCATCCCAACTTATATATAAAAAAAGATATAAAGAAGTAGAGCTAAATGGTCAATAAAGGACAGTAAATTACTATTACTTAAACAAATCGAACATGCCCTAAAAGATCCTGAAAATACCCATCGAAAATTATGACAAACTTGTTACAATATATGTAATACATGATCATATTTAAGCAATTTATTAATAATATAATTTACAAATAAGTAAAATATAAAATATACTGTTATGTGCAAAACAAATTACACTATATGTTACTTAAGGCAAAGGTTCCAGAATTTCTAGAAAACTCAGAATTTTATATAGTAGTTTTGAAACCATTTTCTAAAATCAGGTTTCAAAATACACTAATCTAAAGATTCAGGTTTAAAAAGTATTATAAAACTTTTTTGTCTTAAGTGACTTAAAATAAAATTTTGTTTTGTACATTTTTGATAATGCTAAGAAAAAATCAACTTATTTTTTATAATTTTTTTAAAACTAATAGGAACATTTTTAGAGTCTTATTATTTTAGCAATAAAACAACAATTCAAAAATATTAAGTAACATGGTGATTTCCATAATATATAACAAGAAAGAAGAAAAAAATTGTTTTAATAAAATTTAGAATTATATTTAGATAAAAAATATCAATAAAATTAATAAATTAAACTTGAAAACTTAGTTAAACAATAGATTAATTCTAAAAAATATTATTGACTCCAATGGCAAATTTGCTAATAATCCAAAATTAATATTTATATCATGTTAATATAAAAAATAAGTAAAGTTTTCTCTTTATTTTTGAAGTTACTTAATCTTACTTTTATTTGATTAAATAACTTTCTTCTATTTTGACTATAGTTCTGAAAATACTGTAATATTATAGCAGCTTTTATACAAGAAAAATAAATTTTATTAATTAAATATTATATTATTATAAATAAGTATATTGTTAATATCTCATTCAACAAATCTGTTACCTTTCAAAAGTATTCTCTTATATAATATCAGATAAGCTTTTGACTTATCTACTTGAGATATATAATTTTATTTAGCCAAGTCCTTTACTAATATTTTTTTCTTTTCTTTCTATTGTTTACTTTTCTAAAGCAGGTTTCTCCACTTTTTCTCTTGTGATATAGATACTCTCTTTGTGATAAGTACTAAATTAGATAAGTCAATTGGATTTTTCTTTTTTTGACAATGTCTATCACATATTTCTAATTAGAAAATTATTAATATAAGAAACAGTTTTGTTATTATTACAGTTTCTTTACAGTTTTCTAATATTATTAGGGCCCCGAAAAAGTACCAAACTGATATCAAACTGGTATCGAAATGGTACTGATCTATAGTAAATTTAATATATGGGTTGTGACCTACTCATATGTTTTTATAGT
>CAJVPV010002393.1:0-13231 GCA_910591835.1 Acaulospora morrowiae
ATAAAAAATAAATTATTATAAAAACATTTTTATATGTAATAACAAAAAATTCACGGAAATAGGGTCCTATACCTTATTTGTTGTACAGATAATTATATCTTTGATATGCTTTTTGAAGCCTTTAAATAAAAAACAATAGAATTATATTGTTAGCAAAAAAAAAATGAGTGGATCAATTCAAATTACTAATAGTTATGTGACTTGGTACGATGCAACAGATCATTAATTGAGGAAGCTTAAAAAGTTTAAAGGAATTTTATATGATGTTACAAAAGGTTAGCAAATGCAACACAACAAGTATAAATAATAATAAAGTTTGCTAATTTAGGAGAGAAGTAGTTCACTAAAGTTATTAATGATAGTTATCAATAATAACAATTAAAGAATAATAGAAATTACTTATAAACTATATCATTTATACTTTCAGTATAAATATTAATACATTTGCCTTAAGAAGTTATTAGCCATTGTAAGAATTTTAGAGGTTTAAAAGGAATTATAATAGAGAATTAGACTGACAATAAAGAATAAAGAAGTCTATAGTTGTTTTTTTAAAGATTTTCTATTGGATTTTAGTATATTAAAAAAATATTTGAATATCTAGGTATTTATATTTTTAGGTGGCTATAGAACTTGAATGTGATAGTTATCAAATAAGATATAACAAAACAAATTGTTTTTTGTAAAAATATTGTTGATTATTTTGGTTTTATTTTTATTACACAATAGATTATTATTTTAATAACTTGAATAGCTATTTTTAAAAGATTTTTTGGTTTTGAAATTTGTGATTAAAGTGAGATATCTATATATGCTAAGAAATTAGAACTATATAATTAGAAATTTCTTAATGTTTGGATAACTTAAATATAAGAAGGTTATAAAAAATTTTTTAAGTAATTGAAAATAATGTTTTCTTTTATTCAATAATATTGTTAATATAAAAAAATTTATTGAACCTAATAAATTATTGATAAATACTTTTTTATAAAAGAAATAAGTTAGTAATAAAATTGATTAATTTTTCAAAATAATTGATTTTTTCAAATAATTCTTAAATTGTTAGTATTGTATCAAAATGGCAAGTTTGTTCTAACCTGAAATTATATTCATATAATGCCATAAATAAGTCAAAGGATCATCTTCCTCTAACTCCTGGGCTATCTTATTTTTGGATCTTTATTTTTAATAACTGTATTACAAATCTCTTATAGTCTTATTAATTATTCTTTTAATTAATTGATTTTTTTTTAAGTTAGGTTTATTAATATACTTTATTTATCTCTTTATTATTACTATATTTGTCTTTCTTGTTTATTGTATATATTATTTATATTACTATCCATTCTTATGTCTTATCTTTCTTTGTTTATATTATATTTTTTTCTTTACTATTAGGACTCCTAACGGTACCACTTCGATACCAGTTCGATATTTAAATTTACTATAAATTTATATGAGTGGGTCATAACCCATATATTAAATTTACTATAGATCAGTATTATTTCGATACCACTTCGATACTGGTTCAGTACTTTTTGGAGCCCTAATTGCTATATATTTTACTACTATTTATAGCAGTGCACCAGCTAATACATAAGTTAATATATTAATGGTAATACATTATAACAAAGTTTATTATATAATATATAGAAGTTTATAAAATAATTATACTAAAATATATATTTTATATGTCAACACTAAAATTGAAACTGAATCAAAGACTTTTGTAATGTTTAAAAAAAAAATCAAAATTTTTTATTGTTAATGTTAATAGCTTGAATTGCTAAGTTAATATAAATAAGGGCTTTATAGTACTTGTCCCAAAAAATCTTCAAAGTTAAGATTTAATAATATATTGTTTTGCTTTAAAACTTTGATAAATCTCTTGTTAATTATTTCTATAAAAAAGTTTTCTTATTGAATTGACAAAAGAAATAGATCTAATATTATTTAAATTATAACTTTATATTAATTTTTTTGAGATTAAAATAATAATAGTCTGTTTATATAAGATAAAAATTAAGAAAATTTGAATAATAAAGTTAAAAATATTACAAATGACTTAATAGTATTTTATTTAAGAGTTTAATAATCTTGTAGCTAATTTTTGATTTTTCTAATGTTTTTTTTTATAAGACTTTTGATAGTAGTATTAAATATTGATAAATTAATTATAAGAAATACTTCTTTATATAGTTCTTAATTTATTGGAAGAGAATTTTAAGCTTCTTTTTAGTTAAAAAAATTAGACAATTGAATAGTCTCTGTTATAATATATTCTAATAGTAACTGATAATAATATATTAATATTTTAGAATTATTTTCAATTTGATTTTTACTATTAGAAATATGAAATATATTGATTTGAGTTTAATTTTTTCTAATGCTCTATTAATATAATATTTTAGTTTAGTATAAATGTTTTACTATAGTTTCAAAATTATATTAATATTTTTTTAAGAATTAATAATGAACTTGTAATAGTTATTCTTTAATCAAAGTTTTTTTATTGAAGTATCCCTTAAACCATACATTTTAGCGAGCAAATTTGCCTACTTAAATAATTTTGAAAATTATCCCTTACAAAAAATTTTTTATATAAACGGGATAATTTAAATTAACTAGAGTGATTTCCAGAAGTGAAGGCACATTATAACTCCGCAGCCACATCGTGATATTTGATATATAACTCAAAAAAAGTGTACAAATTTGAGTCATATAAAATTTGATACATTTCGGCAACAAAGTATCCCAAATATGGTCCCAAAAATTGAAATCACATAGACTTACATAGATTCGCATACATATAAAAAACATAAGTGGGTTATAACCCACCTATTAAATTTACTATAAGAGCTAAAATCGAATGGAATCGAATACAGAATCATTAGGATCCTTAATCCTGAACAACCAATCTTATAAAAATTCTTGACAATTCAGTTTTGTATACTTCATATCATAACAAACAAAAATTACTATATAACATGGGTACTTATCTATAATAAAATTTTAAATTATTATGATAGTTAGGTTAGCTAAATTAATGTTTTTATTTAAAGATTAATTTAGGGCATTTTCAATCAATAAACTGATAAATGAATAAATAAAATTTTTTTTTGTTTGTTTTCTTGCGAAATTTTAGATTATTCATTATTTCAAGAAATTCATAAAAATATATACACAATTTTTAATTCAAAAAAAAGTCTACCATTAAATTCTTTCTTGTTGTAAAGTATGAAAACCAATAAAACAATTCTGATTATTATTACAACAGAGAGATACATTGCAAGCTATATACCAAAGCTAACTTTAATATGGCGTTTTATGATCCATATCCAATTTTTTTTTGTTTGCCAACCAAATACACTATTGGCATACTTCTCATTTCTCTCTCCATTCCAGAAAATGATTTCCAGGTGCCAATTGTCAATTCAAAAGCTCAAAATTTTTTGTCACTCTTGGCTATTTTGTTTCTTTTTTTATTTCTATTGTTTCTTTTTTTGAGCCAACTCTCAATTAAACTTCTATGGTATCATTCGCAAGATCTACAAGATCCCAAATAAGTTTGCGACAAAATTCTTTTTGCTCTTGTATCGATCCTAATGTTCAGGTGATCTGATAGGCATTAATTATTGCAGTATTTAACAGCCAGAAAAAAAGAGACATCCAATTCTGTCAAACCGTTTGTTGCATATTGTAATATGATCATAATTAGTCTGCAACATCTACACTATTCATATTGTGGTTGTAATCATCAATTATTTTGGGGATTTTTAATTTTTTTTTTAGATTCAGAGCCAAAAACCATACGCACCTATAATAATAAAAGAATTAAATAAAAAATAATAATTAAAATAAAATAAAATAAAATTCAAACCTTCGTGGCATTGGTACTTGTTTCTCTTGGTTATTGCCTTTCACATTCTATCTCCTATTTCTTACCAACAAGACCATAGATTGTTGATAACATTGTTTTCAGCCTATTATCTTGTCAAAAAACTAATAATACACTATTTACTATGACACCGGAACGAATGTTCCAATCAAGTTTAACATTTTTTTCTATTCTCAACTCTTTTAAAAATCCTAAAGCTGTTTTACAGACAGTTCCACAAGTACCGATACCTAATTGCCGAAGATTTTGAAATAGAGGAACATTAGAAAAATAATTATCCATATAGACATTGAATGAAGATTGGTAATAAGGAAGTTGCATAACGAGATGGTAAACAAGACACCCAACTTGATTAAGGCCATTCACTTTTGGCACACCACTTGAAGAGATGTGCAATATTGGCAAGAAAATGTATATATATCCTGATTTGCAAAGTGATAAAATCTTGAAACTCTTGGGAGTTGGTTTATTCTTTATCCTAACCATATAAACACTCCTTCCAGAAAATCGTACTATCATTTCATCCACTGAAACATTCGAACTTGGGGTATAGAGTTGTTTTGATACATCACGAATTTTTGAGAGTAATGGCTCTAGTTTTTCGAAGTAATTGTTGATTATAGCTATAGGAGAAGAAACATGCAAATATCTTTTGATTTGTTCAAAATGAAACAATAACATTTGCTTCGAAATATTATGGATTGGAAGTTTTGTATTTTCATTCCAGTATTGATTGAGAGAAGGTGAATTGAAAAGTCCTTGATAGATAATCAAAGCGATCAAAATAATAAGTTCTCTGCGATTTATGTCTTGTCAAGGCCTGTCAACACCATCAGCATTTTTTGATAGTGAATACAAATTCATATTTGCAACTATTGTATCTAAAATATTGTTCATAAAAAAAAGAAGAAAAAGATTGATTGGTTTTGAAAAGTTGGCTTTGTATTGTGGCAGCAAATTTACAAAGGCGCAATGCAGTGGTCTTAGATGAATGAAATAATCAAAATTATAAGGAGGTGGTGGTAATTGTACCGTTGCTCTGTGTCTATCTCTATGAACACTTGTGGTGTTCTCTTCCTCATCCTCAAGGTCTGATTCTAGATTTTCTAAAGAACGTTGGTGGAATGTTAAAAGTGAAACATATTCTTCATCATCGATAATATGCACTTCTATATTTTTGAGAGGAAATGAACTTAAAGTTAAACTTGAAGGTAATGCATTCAGTCTAGTCAAAGAGGACATAATCCCGTAATTCTGAAAGTTATTTTTGAAGAGTGAAATTTTAGATTTTTGTTAAAAGAACCATGGGAAGAGAATCATGGGGTGATTAACAATGTAGCACATTTATATATTTGTATAAAAAAGGGGGTATGCTTATGAAAATCTTTTGTAGTTATATAAAAACAAATCAAAAATAATTTAAGCAGGCAAATTTGCCCGCTTAATGGTTTAAGGGATAAGATTATTAGATTATTGTTTATGAAAAAAAATTATTTTTTTTGATGTTGAATATTATTTTGTTAATTTTTGATTTAAGTTCTGAGCAGTTTTTTTATCTTTGTATATTAACTTTTCCTTAATATAATTATTTTGGTTTTTTAATGAACTTGTTTATTAAGAATTTGATAAGATTATTAAATTATTTTCAAATAACTAGTAAGAAAGTGTTGAGTTAGAAACTTAATTTCTTTGATAAAGTTTAATTATATCTTCTTTAAAAGTTTTTTAATATTGAATTTAAAAGTATAATTTATTTTCTTGAATTTAATCATTCTAATTTAATAAATATAGAATAATAGTTTTTTAAATAATATTATATTTGCAAACTTCTATACCAAATATATAAAAGACTTTTTTTAGCTTTTTATTTGAAAATCAACAAGTAAATAAATAATTTAGAATTAAAAATTATTACTTTATTGTAGGAGTATTCTTGTTTTTATATAAAAAAATAGTTATTATATTTATTCTTTAATATAAATATTCCAACTTATTTTTAAAAATACATAAATCTTAAGCTTAACATTTAAGCAATTTATATAATATAAAAAAATAAATTATAGATAAAATAAAAATAAAAAGAAGATAATAAAAAAAATAATTAATATGTATTATATCATATTATAAAACTAAAATTTAAATATAAGGATTAACATTATAAAACTATAATAATAGATACACAATCTGAAATTAGAATCTATACTATTTTTATGGATCAGGGTTTAAACTATACATGTGATAGAAATTGATAGATCCTTGACGCAATTGACACAATTATTTGACACAATTAATTGAGTCACTATTAAAATATATAAAATAATTGAATCAGATGTAATTATTTTGAGGATTTGGGCAATTAAGTCAATAGCAAAATAATTTACATCACATGTATAGTTTAAACTAACACATTGTAAAACCTTGACTTTACAATACTTTAGTACAGGGGTTACGAGTTTTACAGGGGGTGATAGGCAAAAAAAATGTGTGGATTTGACAAGTTTCAATAATTTGGAGAATTTTAATTGATTGGAAACTATGCGATAAGTATAATGATTTTTATTAGTAAATATTTTTTTATTAACTTTTCTGATAATCATTGGTTCTCTCTTTCTCCTATTAAATTATTACATCATTTATATACTTTTTCTAGTAGCAAACAGAAATAAAGAAATAAAAGAAATAACAGAATTAACTGATTATACAGAACAAGCAGAAATAACAAAAATAATCATTAAAAACTCTCACCTGTTCACCGCTGATTTTTTGAAAATTTCCTTTTTTGGAAATCTTCTTTCAAGAAGCATTTTTCTCTCCTTACTTCTCTAAAGCAAATAAGCTTTACACCCAAGGACATAAAGACTTCAAGGAACACTGTTGCATTGGGATGGGACCTCTGGTCAAGGCCTAAGCGAGTTGGGAGTCTTTCTTAGCTCTTGGTTGCATGGGGAAAGGCCTGTGGCAGTCTTCCTTCATAATTTTGTCTTTAGGTACCTTCCCTTTATATATGACCATTATAATTATCTTCCTCTTTTCTCTCTTCTCTCTCTATATCACAAATACATTCTCAACAACATATTCAAACAAAGTTACTGGATCTAATGTTTGTCTTAACACAACCTTTACAATTTATTTTCTTTTTCTCAAATTTTTCTCAAATATTCAAAAACCATATCTAGCTCTACCCCTCCAAAAGATCTACATACACTTAACAGCCAATCAAATTATTTTACCCCTTAATCAAAAAACAAAACCTGCTCAAACCTGTTTATAACCAGTCCCTACAATGAAAATTCCCACACACACAAAATAACCTCAATGACCTACATACATCTAACAACCAATCAAAATTTCTTACTTCTTATTCAAAAACAATACTTGCTCAAACCCGTTTGCAATCAGTTCCTACAATAAAATTCTAACACACCCACAACAACAACAACCACAACAACAATAATGACAACAACAAAAACTGACAACTTACCAGATTGGGAGAGTGCGTGATCTGTGCCCTGCGCGAGTTCTGGTAATCTTTAACTTGACACACATCCAAAATACAACAAGCAATTGGAGCAGGCTCCAGTTACCCGGCTTACTTTAATACAGCCACATTACATAATACCTAACCTCAAAAACTTGCTTATTATCTTCAACAATGGAGTTGTGCCCCACGAGCAGCAATGCTACCGTTAAAGAAAAAAGGCAGCCAAAGCCTGATCAATATGAATAAGAGCAATCTTATTTTGGGTGGAAGTGAAATACCAGGGAGTTGCGCCCCGTAATCTGGCAGCCTATGCCAGTGCCCTGCTATTGCTGTTGGAGTCACGCCCAACTGTCGAAAAGGAAGCCTTGAACCTAGGTAGACACATTGAATCTGTGTCCTGCGGGAGGGATTGTTGAGTAACAGATAATACGACTTCAAATCCTATCACATTTTATCACTTCAATATTTATTCTACCAAGTATCAACTATATACTTCATATGGCTTTTCGTTACATTTTTGAGTACCATATCGAAGTGTATAAACAATCTTATCTCAAGAATATATTTTCTCTCTAATCAAACTTCTAACATTCTTTACACAATATGGCAATTTTGCCCGGATAGTATTTTGTTGCTCTATTTTTTTATAACAGATAGTTCCTCATGTTTTCTTTGCATCAAAGTTTTTTCATGATATACTGTATCTGTTCATGGTGGTAGGCCAATATGTATCGTCATATACTTTATTCTTTTATTTGATTTTGTATAAAATGTATTTCATTTTATTACTTTACAATCAATAAAGTTATGAGGAAGGTCTCACTTAACATTTAAAAAAACAAAAATAATCATTCGATTAGAACAAACAGAAATAATTAATCATGCAGATAGCAAAAATAATAGAAATAACTAATCAAACAGAACAAACAGAAATAACCAATTATGCAAAACAAATGAGGTTAAGGGTCAATTACCTAATTAGGCAACCTCTATAATAAGAATCTTCATTATACAATTCTTAAGACATATTATTAATTGCTTTTCCCCCTAATAATATATAAGGCTGAAATAATAAAATTTAGGTTCTAGAATTAAAGCTATCTTTGTATAATTAAGTTTAAATTTTTTTATATCTTTTATTTTTTGTATAAATTATCAAATTTTAATCATCCAATGAATTAATTTCTGTAGTGGTATATATGCACATATGAAAATTTCAAAAATTAACTTTTTTTAAAAAGTATGATTAGTTCTCAAAAGATTAATACAATCAACTCTCGATAAAAAAAAGTATAACAAAATTTATATTTTGTCATTATAAATCCTATAATTAGTTAAAATTATTATAACTAAGGTTTCTCTTATACAGATTCTTAATTATCATCAAATTTATTGAAGTCATATGACTATTGTAACTCTGATAAAAATTGCCAAAATACTGAAATTTTGATTTTTTTTTTTATTTATTTTATTTTATTTTATTTATTTTATTTTATTTTATTTTATTTATTTTTTTTAATTTTTTTTAATTTTTTTAATTTTTTTAATTTTTTTTAATTTTTTTTTAATAATTTATTATTTAATATAAAAAAATTATATAATTTAAAGCTTAATTTTATAGATTATATATATTATAATAATAATAATTAATAAAGTTATAAATTTGATAAAAGTTATTAAATTTTTTCAATATTTTATTAACATTTTTTTATAATTATTAATTTAAATTAAATAATTTTATATTTATTAAATTTTTTTTAATTAAAATTTTATAATAATAATATATATTTTTATAAAAAAAATTATTAATTTATTAATAAAATTAATAAAAATTTTGTTATAATTAATTAAGATACAAAATTAATTTAAGAAATAAAATAATAAATATTCTTATATATGCATGCATATTTTATATCAATCCATTAAATTATTTTTCTCAAAACTTCCATTTCACTTTTACAATTATTATATCAAACAAAATGAGATATAATATCAGATTTGCTAAACACACTTTAAATAAATATCAAAAACATATACTTTGTTTATTAAAACAAAGAAATCTTGATATCCAAATTAAAACTTTGGCCCAAAAATATAATATTAGTTATGGTATTGTTTTTAAAATTTTAAAAGATAGTGACCATTGATTTAATATTGATCTTAGCAATTTTAAAGCTCAAATAAAAAGAAAAAAAATCCCAAATATTCTTTATTGGAAAAAGTATTAATATTATAGGTTGACAAAACATTAAAGGTAAATTTAATCATTACAGGATTTATTTTAATATACCAGGTCTAAGAATTTGTCAAACTTCTAAAAATTTCAGATTTTTAATGCATCAGAAGACTGGTTAACAAATTTCAAAAAAGAGCAAATTTGAAACAATTTGTACATCATGGAGAAGGAAGTAGTGCTCTATTGGAAGAACTTTCCAGATTTAGAGAATCTTTATAAGACTTACTAAAAGATTGACCTTTAGAAATATATTTAACTGTAATGAAACAGGTCGTTATTGAAAAATGAAATCTTCAAGATCTTTTGTTAAAAAAGCAATAATTGAAAAGAAAAAGGTCAAACAAAGAGTAATAATTCTTTTTTGTTTAAATTTTACAGATATTAAAGAATTTGATTTTTTATAATAATTTTATTTACTTATATATTTGTATATTTTATTAGGTTCCATAAAAATCAAGCCTTTGGTGATTTATTACTTTAAATCACCTTGAGTATTAAACAAAATTAAGAGAGAAGACCTTCCAGTTAATTATTATTGGAATAAAACTGCTTGAATGACTACTATGATTTGAAATAAGTTTTTAATTTAATTAAATACTCAAATGAAAGAAGAAAATAGATCTATTATTCTTCTTTATAATCAAGCACCTGCCCATATTAGTGAAGATTCTTTAAAATCAGAGAATTTGTCAAATATTGTATTGCATCCATTACCTACCAATACAACAGCACATTTACAATTAATGAATGCAGGAATAATTCATTTATTTAGGTAAATATTAAATATTAAATATTTATTATTTAAATATATTAATTAAATTTAATTTATATAGGTACAATATGGAAGATTGTTAATAAAATTTAAGGTGGATCAGTTTAATTTGACATATAATACTGAAAGAATTTCTGAAGAAATCAATATCAAGCATGCATTGTATTGGATTGAAAAAGCTTGGAATAATGTTAATCTAATTTTATTTCAAATTATTGGAAAAAAACTGATATATTTTACCTTACAATTTTTTCAAGAAACAGATGATCCTCAAACTCCTGCTTCTGATAGTACTGTTACTAGAGAAATAATTCCATTCTTACAACAAATTTTAGAAGAAATAGAGGAATTGATTAATTAATTACCATATAATCATAAAGATATTATTGATATAAATAATTATATTGAAATTGATAATTCATTTGTAAATTTAGATATTACAAATGAAGATATTATCAATTCAGTTCAACAGAAAAAAGTAAAACCTGATACAGTGATTAAATATATCAATACACTTTTAGATTTTATTGAACAAGATTCTAAATTAGATTTGGATGATAATTATATGAATGTTCTTATTTCAATGCAACAAAAAATTTTAGAGAATTATAAATCTTAGATTTTTTTATTTTAGATTAAACTTTTTATATATATTATATTATATGTATACTTATTTATATAAATTAACTAAATAAATCAAATATTATATTTAAGTTATAAATATTCAGAAATTTTTAAACAATTAAATTATTTTATAATTAATTTATGATAATTGGTACATATAAACTTTTAATTTTACTATCTAAATTAACTTTAATAAATTAAGTAAATATATTTATAATATTGAATTCTACATTCAGTAAAATTTTCGCTAAATTTGAATGAAATTTTAACATTTTATTTAACAATTTGTATTTATATAAAATTACATATTATTTTATATTAATTTCATTAAAATTAAAAAAAATTTTCATTATAAATAGAATTCATTATAATAAATATATTTACTTAATATATTTCCTAACAGTTGCGTTGAAGGATACTAATAAAGCATTTGGCTGTGCTGGCTTTCACAGACTTTACTATCGGGAGGCCTTGATGGGAAGTGAAAACCGTGGACTACTCTGAAGGACCGAAAACCAGGGTTCAGGATACTGTAATCGACGGCCTGATAACCAAAATACTCTTAATAAAATTGTTCTGGGAAAAATTAAGACGGATTCGCGCATCTTTCCGAAAACAGAATGGCATGGTGAACCATTCAGGTTTAGATAGTAATTATATATAGCATTAAGTTAGATGATATATAGCTAGTCATATATAGATAAGTTAACTATAAACATATATGTATAATACTTGTTGGGTATATGTGGTACTGCCTTAAAAAGTTCAGTAGGGATTTGCTAGCAATATAGCCTAGACGTAATATTTGTGTGTTGGTATTACTGTAATATCTAATATACTGAAAGCATATATTTCAATAAAAGATGTGGGCTGGAGTCAGTACAAAAGACACAACCAGTCAAGTTTACATAGTCAAATCTTAGAACTAATGAAAAATAACAACTTTACAATCGAGTTAACACAAAATGATAACATCGTCATGGTACCATCCAAACAACCTTTCCATCTGATTGAAAAAAGTGTAGACCACGAATGGTACGAACAAAACAAAAAAAGCTTGAGGAAACACAAAGTAATATATATAGAATAACTAATCAACTCAAGTCAACAGAAGATACTGAGCTGGATCCAAATGAGCTACAAGGGTAAAGGAAAAGCAACAAAAGGTAGAATTCCGAAATGGTTTCAACAATACAAACCATGCTCGCTATACCAAGTACCATAGACAATGCATGAATAATGAAGCAAGACTGGCCAGAAAACCAACTAATCAGAACGAAGAAAACAGCCACATCACAAAACAATTTCATAACCACGAGAATCGGAAACAACATAATATATGACAAGGTAGACAAAAGATACAAAAAAACAGATAAACAAGTTCACATCAGTCACTATATACAGATAGCCGGAGACTCACCCATAACAAAATATCAAGGATGCCAATACAATATAGAAACAATACAGACATCGTGTGAGCTCATTATTAACAAAAAAGAAGTAAGAGAATTACCGGTAGTCACCACAACAAGATTAAACAAGATCCACAGTTTCATCACAGGACAACATAGACATCTGCTGATATCTCCAAACTCAATAAATGCTGAGCAACAAAAAATAAAACAAAGAAAGAGTAATAAGTTACAACAAAATGGAAAAAGATCACAACAAAAAATCAAACAACAAACACAAAAGGGGGAGTGTACACCGACAGGAGTGATAACCACCAGTAAAGGCAAACAAATACAGATAGAAGAAACTAGAGAAAGGATTAAAACATGTAATAATATATCAATATATACAGATGGGTCACTCGAGTGAAACAGAAACCACATAGATATAGGCATAGGAATTGTGTACAAAAATAATGACACTGGGGAAACAACAACATTCAGTGGTAAAGTAACAACTTGGCCATCCTCCACTATGGCGGAGAGTATGGCCATCACAACAGCACTAGAAATGACAAACAAAGAATCAAACATTACAATCAAAACAGACAGCCAGACGACTTTGAACAACATTCAGAAAAATCTGGCAGGAAATGATATAACTAACTGTGCAGCATTGATAAACATAGCATACATACAGCAAAAGAAAGAAGAAAAGAAAGGTGTTACACATTTTGAAAAGGTAAAGGCACTGTTGACGTCTCTCTCGGCGAGTCTGTCGCTTCTCCTAAGCAATCCTCGCGTTACGTCAGGTAAGGTTTTTGGGCTT
>CAJVPV010002394.1:0-13230 GCA_910591835.1 Acaulospora morrowiae
GACTACTCCATTGAAAATTAAACAGTCTAACTGGCCACAGGTGATGAGAAGTGGAAATCCATGAAGGGCTTGGGTTTTAAGTTTACTGAGATAATCTTTTCAATGATAGTTAGAATAAATGATAGCCTTTTTTTTTTTCTCTTTGTCAAAAAATTCCTTTTTTTATTTCTTTTTCCCCATATGTAGTTTCTACAAGAGGGGGATGAATTTATAGTCGTGACTGTGGAGGTGATCTGCAGGTGCTGATTCTATTGGAAATTTGGAATTTTAATCCCATCCTTTAGGGGAATAATATATCACCTCCATAAATCGTATCTAGAGGCTTCGGCTAAAGACGAGTGAGTTGGATTGGGGAAATTTGTACTTTGCATGTATTCTTGTATATGTAATAGTTCTTTATAATTTAATAAATAAACGATATCAACCTGATTGTGGGATTAAAAAAAAAAAAAAAAAAAAATTAATAGTTAAAATAATTTATAAGCAATAAATCTATAAGATAAATTTTTTGAATATTTTTAAATAATTTTAAAAAAGATAAAATTAAATAGTATACTTATTTGCAAATAATATAGATTTAAAATATTTTTTTTATAAAGTT
The DNA here is from genome assembly GCA_910591835.1 of Acaulospora morrowiae. Classification (NCBI taxonomy): domain Eukaryota; kingdom Fungi; phylum Glomeromycota; class Glomeromycetes; order Diversisporales; family Acaulosporaceae; genus Acaulospora; species Acaulospora morrowiae. Next base: position 602 of record CAJVPV010002394.1, read on the forward strand.
TTATTTGTTAAATATAGATATTATTTTGGTTTTTTTATTTCAACTTTTTTAAAATATTATAATTTGCAATAGAATTAAAAATATAATAATAATACTAATAGTATTTTGGCACATTAGTCTTGATCCATATTTTTAAGGATTTGAATCAATAGTAACAAGTTAATATAAAAGTAATTTAATATAGTTTAATAATATATAAAATAGTTTAAAATAGTAAATCTTGTAATATAAGAAATATTTTAAATAAAATATTATGCTAGGCAAAATCTAACTAGTTGATTAAAAAAAAAATAATAATTAAAATTTCAAATTAAAAAGGTATTTTAATATAAAATCAAGATATATAATATATATCAAATAAAAAATATTGTTTGTTCAAATATATCATTAATAAATAACTTGTTTTATATATTAACAATCTTAAAAAAACGATTAAATATAAATAAATCAATCTTATAAAATTACAAATATCAACTTAAAAATAATTTTGAATTTAAATAAAAAATATTATTTAATATTTATTTGTGATTTTTTAAAAAGATTAAATAAGTTTATCTAATTTTAAATAATAAAAATAAGCTTATAATGTTATTAGTTTTAATTAATTAAAACTGTAATTTTTTAGACAAATAATTTATTTATTTCCAAAAATAGCAATATTTAATGCTTGTTTCATGTTTTTTTTAATATTATAAGTTAATATAATGACTAATATACATTTAATTTACTAAAATTAAATTTATATTAAATTATTATACTAACTATTTAATCATTGAAGATTAGATGATTCACTCAATGATAAATTTTATTAATGATCGAATGTTTTGACTATATCAAAAATCAGTTGAATTAATAAGACTTATATTCCCTCTGAATATATTAAACATGAGTGTAAATAGTCTTGTAAAAAAAATTTTTGATCTAATTCAAAATAAATCATTTCGAAAATTATTATTGTTAGCTTTACACTATATAAGATAAATCTCGATAATGATTAATGAAATTCGATTTTTTATTTAACATACATACTTAAATTGTCGTTACTTTGTTTTAATGATCCTCAGTTTTCCCGGTGAATACTTATAATTATCGGCATACACCTTTTTACGGAATTTCGATTCTTTCATTTCATGAACATAATAATCCCAACCTGAAAGAAAGAATTGGATTTATTGAAGTTGTAGAAATAAATAATGTGTTAAAAATCGATATATTTACCTTGTTTTTCAGCAAAATCAATCGCATCTTCTTTTGAGATGAATTTCATTCGTAACGCCTGTACATAGTCAGCGCTATGATGGGAATATAAGAAAATGAATTTAGCAAGTACCTTTGTTTATGTTAAACTGATTAGTCAAATATCACATACCTGCTGGCCCAACCCATTAGCGGATTTTCCCATCTGTCGCCTCCTTCCAGGATATCAAAGTCAATCCTCCATTGTTTAGTGTTATGAGTTCCAGATTGCATAGCAGTCTTAGAAGGCTTATAAATTCTTACAGTTCGAAATCGAATTTCCTCTATAATTTGTAAGAACATTTCAATTCTCAAGTCATTATTAATGATAAGATTTTTTAAAATGCTACTACCTGGCGCACCCGATATAACATCGGCCGTTATGACTTGTGTAGTTTCGGGTGTCTTCACAACCGAATGATCTTTAGAGTCCGCGGTATCAATGGACGAATTTCCAGAGCTGAACCTTCGTTGAACTCTATGTATCCTGGGACTTATTGACAAAAGGGTGAGGAATCTGGACATGGTATAAGGATTTCGTCAATGTGTGTACTGACTTACATATATGACATCAATGTCAGGTGACAAAATCAGATTGAAATATAAATAACACGATTTAGGTCTTAGGAACGTGAATTTTCTTTCCCCGCGATATAATGGCGGGCCCAAATCTGGAACTATTCAAGGTATATCCTTTTATTATATATTTTTTTTCATTATTAAAATCACCTTTTTCATTCTATCTATTCTGTTATCAGTTTGGCCTTTATGTCTTTTTTCCCGTAGCTGCAATGTATTATTTTGGCAGCCCCGAGTTTTACGAGAAGCATATTAGTAGGGTAAGTAAGAGGTAAAATTGGGTCACTTGCGCAAAATTTTTTTATGCTCGATGATATATAAATCTTTATTATGCACCCTTTTTTGTTTAGGTAAAAATTTGGCCGGAAAAAACTCATGTAAATGAACATAAATCACACGTACTCACAGCAATGGCTCAATCAAAATATCTCTTGTTAACTTGATTCTACATATTTACAGCGCCCACCTAATAACAGACAGGACATTCTTATAGAATTGGAGAAATTAAAGGCTAAAAAAGATTAGAAAAAAAAAAAAAAAAAAAAACCCCCCCAAATCGCAAAACCACGTGACCTATACGAGTTTATTGTACAATTATATATTTTTTTTATCCAACAATGGATGTTGCTATATTAGCTTTGACATCCAAATTTCAATTACATCAGTAATATGGCGACGTGCCCGAGTGGTCCAAGGGGCCAGGTTTAGGCCCTGGTATGGAAACATGCGTGGGTTCAAACCCCACCGTCGTCAACTTTCGGTCATTTTGTATTTTTTATACCTGAGCATGTAAAAAGATCATGTGATTATTGATGCCGGTAGTGCAAGATTAAACCATAAAATGATTGGAACGAAGAAAACGCACTATTAGCGTGTCTAATACTTCATTTTCTTAACGGTCTAGCCATTGAATGTAAATATGGCCACAGCTTCAGAATTGGTTGTGGACGCAAGGTGCGAGATTTCAGGGAACTCGGGGACTATTCGTTTTGTAGGTCCTACCGAATTCGCTCCTGGAAAATGGGTCGGTGTTGAACTGGATGAACCTTCAGGAAAAAACGATGGCTCAGTGAAAGGCAAAAATTATTTTGACTGTAAACCAAAACATGGGGTCTTTGTAAGACCCTCACAAGTTAAATCTTTACCCAGCTCACAACCTTTACAAAGTCAGGTAAGACTTATTTTTTTATTTTTTTATTACCCCTTTTCTAAAAAAACACTCATGACAAAAATTTCTTGCAGGTTATTCAAGGCTTTGCCCCGCCCAATGATACGAACAATAATAGTAACATTGCGACCCGAAATGGAGTTCGTTCATCACTTCCAGTCTCGTTGGGTGGCATACCAACATCTACTAGATTCAATAATTCTGGAATACCCAGTCCTCTCCGTTTAACAAAAGGACAGCAGAATGTTCCAGGAGCATTAAGCTCGCCATCAGGTGATAAATTTAACTATCGTGGTCCTACCAGTCCTACATTTTCCAAGAGGCCGCGTGGGGTTTCTGATGCTAGTAACATCGATATTAAGAAGATGGACATTAGTGACCAAGGATTTATGTCTGGAGAAGTAATAGAAGATGATGAGCTTGATGGTAACGGGAAATCTTTACCCGAAGATCTAATTGAAGATAATGAAGAACAAGAAACTTCAGCACTTAAGGTTGAGACGAACAAAGCAGATATGTATAAATTCGAAGTAAAGAACGAAGCAGCAAATTCTTTAGATCCATACTCATTACAGGAAACCCCTGCTCTTCGCGAACAAGTATGCATGACTTTAGATAGATATATATATTTCTTGTGAAAATATTAAGGAGATTTTCTATTGTTATCTTATTAGACCGTCTCACAAAAAGAATATGAAGAATTAAGATTGAAACTTAAAATATTAGAAAATAAGCGTCAAGAAGATAGGGAGAAAATGCGTGAACTTGAAAAATTTAAGTCCGAAGCTGAACAGTTTATGGCTGTCAAGCCAAAACTACAAAGTATTACTAAAAATCATTCATATATAAAGCGTTTCTTTTCAATCACTAATTTTCGTCAATATGACAGGTAAGGTGACGGAAGCGCAACAGGAAGTAAGAGAGCTCAGAAAGCAGTTGAAAGACATTAATTCCGAGAAGGAACTCTTTGAGGGAAGATATAATGAAACGGTAGAATCCCTGGAGAGTGTGACACTAGATAAGGAGTTGGCGGAGGAAAAGGCAGAAAATCTGCAGCATGAGGTGAACCTGTTAAAAGAAAAAATAGAAGAGATTAGTGTAGATCTTGATGTATTTAAACAAGAGGGTGGTAAGATAAATGGACATGATATTTTTCGCCCCTTATTTCAGCAGAATATGATTATTCACGTGTCGATTCCTATTGAATAATTATTAGACATTATCCAAAGTAGTATAAATGGAGAAGAAAGACCATCCGTTGAGATTATTCAGCTCGAGAAGCATAATGAACGATTAAAAGAGGCACTTGTTCGGTATGTGACTTTCTTCTGCATCGTAATTTTCAATGGAATAAATTTTTAAGCAAGTTTTTCACTCTCTTAGACTTCGTGATATTTCGAGTGAACAAGAAGCCGATCTCAATAAGAAAATAAAGGTATTGGAAAAAGAGTTAACATCACTTCAGGACATTCAAGGTTTGTCATAATTAGACCCAATTAGGCGTACGAGATGTTTACTAGCGTCAAGAGTTCGGGCTGATATTCTATTATTTCCTTAGTTCAATATGACCAAACAAATGATCAACTGAAATTGGCCCAAGCTCAAATAGAAGATTTGAAGACTCGTTTAGATGACGCCAAAAATGCGGTAGACATGCTTGAAGAACTTACTGGGCAGAATCTATTTTATGAAGAGGTAATTATCATTTTGGCATCTTATCATATTAATAGTGTTCTCATAATATTTTTTTCATATTTAGAAAATCGAGGAACAACGTGTTACAATTGAGGACCTTGAAGCCCTTAAGGAATTAAATGACGAGCTCGAAGAAAGTCACATTGAAAACGAAAAGCAACTTCAGGCTGAGATCGGTATGTGGAACTTAAATCATTTAATATGATATACGGAGTTTCAATTGGAAAATATCCATATTCATACACTCCTTTCACAGATCACAAGGATCAACTTATCAGAGAATACATGAAACGCATCGAAGCGGCAGAAGAAACGAACGCAGATTATGAAAATACCATTAACCAATTCCGCGAATTGGTGGCCAACTTGCAGAGGTAAATTTACTTAATATTTTCAATGTTATGTTTTTTCACTTGACAATGTAACATGAATTTTAAAAATAAATTAGCGATTTGGAACAATTCCGTCAAAAAGAAACTCAATCCTCGGAATCGCAAAATCTTAGCAGTCAATCACAAGCTATGCTTAGTTTGAATATTCAGTTGAAATCATCTGCACTTAAAGCACAAGCGAAACAGATCGATTTGGAACTTCGAAAGCTTGATGCCACGCAAGCTTCAGAAAATTTGGATATTATTCAGGTATATTGGATTAGATATATTCAGAACTTGCAGCGGTGTGAAATAAATGATAACTTTATTTTCACAAATTTTAGTCCTACTTGCCCGAAGCATATTTCAGCACCGAGAATGATCCAATTCGTTGTTTACTTTTGTTGAAACGTCTCGTATTTAAGTCAGAGTTAATCGCCAAACAAATTGAACAAATTCATAATATTCCGGAAAAACTAAGCAGCACTGTTCCGGAAGAGTTAATTGCTGTTTGCGAGGTATATTTCGTGGCGAACCTTTAACACTATTGTTTATTCCGAACCAACTTATATAATTAACCTTTTAATGTAGTTACGGCAAAAATTGGCATGGTTTTCCGATTTGTCTAAGCGATTTGTTTCATTTGTGAGTGGTTGTCCTGTCGAGACGTTCCTTAAGATGGGACAGGTATATCACGATCTTGTAGGAACTGAACGCCGGTTAGTACTTAATCTAAATTCCAATCAAATTTCTATAAATTTCTATATTATTATTATTATTATTATTATTGTTGTTGTTATTATTATTATTCAAGTTGATCATTCTTTAATTAGTATACAAGTCATCGTAAATTTGCTGAGAAAAGAAGAGCTTAAAGAAGCGGAGCGTATAGTTGATGTACAAAGGTTGGATTTATTATTATTGCTTTTTTAATATATTATTGAATTCATTTATTAACATGTATTCGGAATTTCTAGATCGATTGCCCAGCTTGAACATTTGGCGGAGATTTATCTCACAGGCACTAAAATCGATGAAGCAGATAGATTCTATTCGTATAGTAGAACAATTGATTTGAACGCAGATACTATAGCAGTAACTCTCGGACATGCCAAACAAGCCGTTGCACTAGCATGCAAAGACGAAGGTTGTCTAATTTATGATTATATTCAAATGATCCCGTCCCTAAAAATCAGCTAACATTAATATCATGATGAATTAGAAATTAGCGTTGCCGATGGCATTGAACAATTTAATTCCGACTTCTTCCAACCCTTGCAAAGCTTAGTATCGCAAGCTCGAAGCAGTAAGGTTATGGCCAGGTAGGAAGATTATGACAAATAGTTTAAAATGAAACATTTGATCCTAATAAAATTCATCTATTTTATAGGAAATTACTTCGTCGTCTTGATGATCTAGGCGAAAAACCATCCATGTTGAAATCCGAACTCTTACCACAATTTAAGATGGTCTACTCGATAAGTACAAAACTTACAAACTTTTGTCATGAGGTGTGAATTTTTTTTTTTAATGGATTTATTTGACACGGCTATTCAGACGAGCAATTTTTATATTAACACGGTAATTTTAGGTTTGGAAAGGGATTTCCGCTTACATAAATGAAAAAAAAGGTACAAAGGAAGAATTGCAATTAAGCGGACTTCAGCAAATTATTTATAAAGTGACCGAAAATATTTTAAGTGTCAATGAAACAAATATGTGGGAGGGTTGTATAAAGTCATTACAAACTTTATGCAAGGAAATCAATGATTTAAATAATATTGCTAATGACCCGGATCAGTCGACTAATAGTATGTATCCCATTATATTTACGTGCATATTTTTCGCAACAGTCTCTGACTTTGATTATTACAGTAATCAAGGGTGAAGCTCCCTGGCTTACGAGATCGACAGCATTAAAGAAAGAAGTCATTGTCAATGCCGACACGGAACGCAAGTTGCAACAAGCTGACAAAGAAATACGTGAATTAAAGACGGAAATTAAGATTAAGGTAATTCCCTAGCGAATGTTTCTACAACTACTTAGATATTAGGAGAGGATATTTAATATTCGAATTTATGTTCAAAATTTTAGGAACAAAAACTGCAAGAAGAAGGCGTCAAGATTGAACTATTAGAAAAACGTATGGAAGCTGCAAAGAAACAGGTATTTACAGTAACAATCTTACTATTTATTGGTATACACATTCACATTTATTTATTTATCATATTACAATAGGCCGACATAATCGCCGCTCTCGAACAAGAGTTGGCCAACTCAAGGAAACAAGAGTCTGACTTTGAGGAGGCTATGGAAAGTCTTCAATTAGAAATCGAAAGTCTGGAGCAGCAGAATAGACAGTTCGCCGTTGACATCAATGGACAAGGTATTATTACGTTAAATATTTTGAATACCCATTTTAATTATCTAATTCTTATCCCTGTTCAACTATACTATTTGATAGTTTCACCCGAAAACCCTAAGTATCTTAAAGATGGGGAAGATGAATTAGACAAAGAAGGAATTGTCATAGTGACCGATGCCAATCCGTTGGAGACTGAACGTTTAACTAGTCAGGTATTCTATTCTTTGTGAGATTGGCTTTATGTTTATTTTCAATGCGCTCTTTCTGATCATCATTTCTTATTAGATCGAATCCTTGAAGTTTGCAGTTCGTTATCTAAGAGCAGAAAATTCCCACTTGAAGGGGAAGGACGCATTAAATGTATTAAATTGGCATCTACAACCTAAAAAACATCGTATAATTAAAGAGCAGAATGAAGAATTGTTAAGGAATGCGGCAGACGAGGCTAAATCATTGCTCAAGGTATTATTATTATAATATATTTTGCTATTAACGGAGAGGCAGAAATTGCTTTGATTTTGAGATCACAATGTAATTCTCAAATTCGCCAAGTTTACCACATAGTTAAGCTTATTAACTTACATGACCTGTATTATTCCTTTATCCTTGAATTCATGCCATTTTTCTAGCAATTCCGCTCTGTCAGCTCATCACCTCGAATTGTTGATCTCACAAAAACGGTAGAGAATCGCAAAAAATGGCAACCGTTAAACAAGTCACCTGAATATCAATATCAAATGCAACAATCGGTCATGTATACATTACAACAGCGGAGTAATAAATTGAAATCAAAAATCCAACAGCTGGGGAAGACAACTCTCCAAGTGCCCTCAAAGGTTTGAAATTTTATTCCATTGTATATATATATATTTTTTAAATATGCGCTAGTCGATTTACTCAGTCGTGTAACAATTAACCAGGACGGTAATGCCGTGCAAAATTCTTCGTATCTCGGACGGATCAAACTCCCTCTCTTATCTTCAGGAAATAATGATGGTCCTCATTCACATAGCATCAAACTTAAAAACCCTTCTGATTTTGAAAAGATTCATACTATTTTTGTAAATTGATTTAACTATTTTCATCTATAGAAAAGCATCTAAAAAAATTGATGAACCAATAATATTTATTTAATGGCTATTTCGTATTCTACGATTTCATTTTTTTGGATACGTAATTGATTGTATATTTATTTTGACTTTTTCCTTTTCGTTTTAATAATTGCCAACCCTAATAGAAAGGTTGCTTTCAATAATCTATTTTTTTCTATAGTCATCGTCAATTTTCTTTTACATTTTTCATCAATGCACTTATTTTTGCTGCGCATATTCGAATTACGTCAATTTCTACAAGAATAAATATTTTTTTGTGTATATTTTTTTAATTCGAAGTAACGAATAATTTCTATCATTACCACAGTCTCAAGAGTGTAAATTGTTGTTATTGTGTTAGACCAAATATCGTTTTAATAATAATAAAAAAGTTGAATAAATAAAAATTATAAAAATACCATAATACACTTCCTGGCCAAAAGTTTAGGACCACCTAATAAAATTTAAATAATTGTAAATAATTTATTATTATTATAATAATATAATAACAATTTTTTATTAAAATTAAAATATAAGTAATTATATATTTAATTGATATTAAAAAAATTTTTCATAAATTTTCATAATATTTAAACTATTATCAAATAAATAAATAAATAATTTAATTTAATTTCAAGCTAAAAATCTTTTTATTTTATTATATTTAATTAACTATATTTATATCTAAATTTATATATTATATTATTATATAAAAAATTTTATTAAAAATTTATTAGATTTATTATTAAAAAATCAAAAAAAAATTAAATTAAATTAATTAATAATTTATTTAATTTATTTTAAGAAAACTATTTAATAACATTTATTAATATTTAGTAGAGTAGCCGCAGGCTTTTATTACAACCTTTATCTGATTTTCCATACTAATTATTAATTTTTGAAACATATCACTTGAAATTTGTAATCAATATTCTTGTAAAAAAATCATCAATTTGTCCAAATTTTTTGGAGAAATATTTTTTGCTCTTATATGCCATTCAAGCTCATTCCATAAATGTTCGATAGAATCTAAGTCTGGACTTTACCCTGGCCACGATAAGAGAGATATCGCCACTTCATTTATGAAATTTTGTGTTTGTACGCTGGTATGAATTTTAGCATTATCTTGTTGAAAAAAATACTCACTGTTGCTTTCTTCAAATTCCTCTAAAAAAGATATTAGATAATAGTCAACAATTTCTTCTATATATCTTTGACTATTAACACAGCCATCAATTCTAACTAAAGGATTTAATTCAAACCAAGAAAAATATCCCCATAACATAATCCCTTATCACCATATTTTACCATAGGAATGAGACAACTAGAATCATATTTTTTTTTAGGAAGCCTCCATATATGAATTTTTCTGTCATTTTTAAATAAAGTAAATCTGGATTCATTGCTCTACACTATTTTTTTCCAATCATCTATTTTCCAAAAATATTTTTTACATGCCCAATTTAACTAATTTTTTCGATTAGTCTCATTAACGAAAGGCTTTCTAAAACCCGTTCGACTATAATATCCTATTTAATATAAAGTACATCTAATGGTTTTTTTGCTTACAAGATTTCCAAATGATTTCAAGAAAATTTTGTATATTTTTTCTACAGGTTCATAGCAGCTTTTTTTTATTATTGTCTTGAGATGGTGTTTATCACATTGAGTTATTTTTTTTGGCGTCCACTTCTTGGGACAACAGAAATAGTATTGAATTTGTGAAATTTCATTATAATGTTATGAATTGTGGTCTTATCATATCTAGTTTTTTTTGAAATTGTTCTTTCAGAATTGCCAGCTTCATGGAAACCAATAATTCTTTCATGCTCGAAATCTGTCACCTCTTTTTTTTTACCATTATAAAAAAAGAGCAATAAAGTGACTGAGCAAAAATGATGTATATACGTAGAGCTATTAATGTTGGTAATATAAAATGTGTCTTTTTTTTTTAGCAAATCACATGGTTGTATAAAGTAAAGTTTTTATAAATCACTAAGGTAATTTTAAACTTTTGGCTAGGGTGTATATATTGATCAATTTCTTCTGATATTTTGCAATACTCTTGGACTTTTTTGTCAATAAGTAACTATGCACTTTTGATTTTTCATACTCTTTTCTTTATTATTTGATAAAAATTAATACAAGTAATATAATATAAATATCAATTAATTTTATCTCACTTAATTGACTATTTGCATGTAATGACAATTGTGTGTATCTAATTTTCCTGTTTGTGTTTTTCGATGTCTTCCTCTTTGATAACGATGTAAAGCACCTGACCAATCATTCAGCTGCTTTCATGATGTATTAAAATGTGAAGCCATTAATTTTAATAATTCGTATATTAACTTGCTTAATATTTTTTTATTCGCCTCACTTGAATAAACTTCATTTACCCTTAGTTGAAGTTCTTTAGGAATAGTTTTCATCAGAACCTTTATTTCAGCTCTTGCCTTCTTTTCTTTTTCATTTTTAAAAACAGTTTCTGGAGGTTTAACTGTTTTTATTACTTTGCCCTTTTCAACATCTTTATTATTTTTGATATCTTTATCCTTTTTAACTCCTTTACCCTTTTTTGGAAGCTTAATTCTTCGACTCTTTAATATATTTGGCACATTTTTGGAATCTGAAATTATATATTCAGTTTCAGCTTCAGTCATAGGTTTGGATTGGTTTTGAGATTCAGATATTACTTTTGTAGTTTTCACAACTACTATTGGCTCTAATGCTGATTTATGTGATTTTAATTGTTTATTTTTCTTTTTTAGATATTCAATATACTTTTTTTGCTAATTTAATTCATCAAAAAATATTCTATTTATATGTTCCAGTGTAACTAATTGTGCCTTCAAATTGGCATTTGCTTTTTCTAGTTCATTCACTTTTGTATATAACTTTTTATTTTCTAAATAAATCGACAAATTAGTAAAAGTAAGTTTTATGATTTAAAAATAATTTAAATTGTATCTTTTTCTATTTCTTCTCGAGTTTGAGTCACAGACTTTGGTTCAGGAGTCAATACTTGTGCAACTTCAATCGCTAAGCTTGTAGGTAATGAAAAAGATAGCTTTCTTCTAGGGCTTTTAATGATACTACTTTGATATCAATTCAATATTTAAATTTACTATAAAAACATGAGTAAGTCACAACACATATATTAAATTTGCTATAGATCGGTACCATTTCAATACCATTTCGATACCAGTTCAGTACTTTTTCAGAACCTAATCTTCTTCTGAGCAATTTGACTGCTATTATAGGAATTAAACCTTCAATACTAGTGATTGTTATATGCTCTTCTGATATAACAGAAGAAAATAATTGTTGGGATTGTAAAGAATGTTCTGAAGATTGTGAAGATAATGAATATTGTGACTTTTCTTTATAAATATTTTTATCAGATGGTTTTTTTTATTGTTTAGACATTTTAACAAAAATTAATTTTGATTAAATTAATAAAATATTTATATAAAATTTTATGTATTGTTTTGTCATATAATTCAACATTTATTATATTATTATTTATATCATTTTGTATTATTGTAATTTTTTATTTGGTATTTTTATATTAAAATTTGTCATTTGATTTGTTATATTTAAATTCGTCATGCTATATTTGTTATTTAATCTTATTAAATAAAAATTTGTTATATTATATTAAAATTTATATATTATATTAAGATTTGTCAACATTTGACAATTTGGAATTAAATGATGACTTTTGTTATTTTATGTTTAATATTTGTCAATTGAAATAGCAAGAAAGCTTTCAATCTCAGTTTTACTTAGTAAAAGTTCAAAAAAAAATCTAAAAAAATAAAAATTATTTGCAATTGTAATAAATGCAATGAATTACTTGTTGATCTACAAACAGAGTTTTTGGATAAATACCAAAAAACAAAAACTAAAAACTTGGCAAATCAAGAATTTACTATTCAGCAAAGAACTAAGAATATTTTATTAAATTGAATTATGGCTTTAAGCAATAATTAACAAAATTCAATACCAAATAATACTGTTAAACCTAAAAGTTTAACTTTTCCGAAACAGGAAATTTAACACCAAACATCGATCTAACACATTAATTCGCTAATAATAGACCTATAGTATTTTTATTCGC